>VXBO01000359.1:18440-131938 GCA_013400135.1 Rhinoptilus africanus
GCCCCCGGCGGCCACCATGGAGAGCTCCGCGGGGCCGCGCCGCCCGCCGGGGGAGACATCTTGTCAGGCGGCGGAGGGGCCCAGGGCCCCGGCCCGGCTAAAGGGGGGACCCTACCGCAGAGCGAGGGGCTGCCTCCGCCCCCTCAGCGGGCGCCTCTCGCCCACAGCACCTTCGGAAGAGGCCCCGCAGGCTCCCCTCTCCAGCCTGGGACAGCAGAGGGAGGAGGAGGAAGAATAGGATCAGAGAATGGCTGGGGTTGGAAGGGACCTTAAAGATCATCTCGTTCCAAGCCCAAGAAGGAGGTCCCCCAGGGAAGAACCGCCAGGTAATTCCGCAAAACGTCTCTGCCCCAGCCCTGGAGCTGAACAACAGCAAAGGCCAAAGGCGGGGGCCCAGAGCAGCGACAGCCCCGGGTACCACAGCACCTCCCAGGCCCTGACGGCCCTCGAAGCTGCATGGAGACAGCGGGGCAGGGGCATTGCTCCGCTGCCTTGATCTGTGCAAATGCAGCAGGCCACAGCCCCACCATCACAGAATCATGGAATCGTCTAGGGTAGAAGGGACCTTTAAGATTGACTCCAACTGTTAACCTAACACTGCCAAGGCATCGCTAAACCATGTCTCTAAGCACCATGTCTGTCTTTTATATATGTCCAGGGATGAGGTTCCACCACTTCCCTGGGCAGCCTGTCCCAATGGTTGATAACCCTGTTGGTAAAGAAATTTTTCCTTATCTCCCATCTAAACCTCCCCTGGCCCAACTTGAGGCAGCTTCCTCTTGTCCTATCACTTCTTACTTGGGAGAAGAGACCTAACCCAACCTCTCTGCAACCTCTCCTGAAACCAGTTAAATACAAACCATGAAAATTTTGTGTAGAGCAATAGGTCCAGCCATATGCAGGACACAAGACAGGGCAGAAAGGCTGATACAACTGTACTAAACCTAAGCTGATCTGGTCATTCTCATTCCATATTGCATTAACTTTACTGATGAAAAAAACCTAAGCAGTTCCTGCTCTCCAGCTGTTAATTTCATCCTCTTTCCTCCTATTTAGTTGTACCAGTGCTGGCTGGCTGCAGGACTGCACTGTAGTTGAGATCACATAAATTAGCTGAGTTTAAAAAATAAAACCAAGCAAAACCCACCCCCAAACCAAAAATCTCTGAATCTGGCATCACTTAAGTATCTGCCAACAGACCCAGTCAGATCTAGCAAACATCTAAATACAAACATATAACCATATTTAAACAAATGCAGTATATCTAAAGAGCTGCTGCTTTGCTTCCCAGCTAATAATACAGCTCTTATGCATTACTTGTACTGAGCTGTGCAAACTGTTTCACACAATAAATCATGAATTTAAGAAAGAAAATCCATTCAGAGGTAAGCGTTTCCAGCAAGGTCTTGGTTCTTGCCTCACTGAGGTCTAAAGGAAAAGGATGACTGAGGTGAGTGCCTGCCAACCTGAGCATGAAAAGCTGTTTGGCTTAAGCAAAAATACATTAAAATTGATGGGTTACACAAGAGCTTTGTTTGACCTTGTTTTTTTATTACATGGCCAAGACGGTCCAAACAAGAAACTTCAAATGAAATATCACTGTAAAGACATTCAAGGAAGTAAATGAAAATTTTAAGGGAATTGGAATTATAAACTTTTGGGTTATTTATTAATGACTCTTGTTTTGGGAAAACAGATTCTATTAATTCCACGTCCACAAGTAAAATGAGTGCATGCATACAAGAAGAGAACCAGGACACATTAGAGTATCAGGAAATAAATCCTGGATGACTGTTTCGGATTTATCACAAAGCTTTCCAGTAGCAGAAATTACTACTTTACACCAATGTTCTGCAAACGTCTGTCATTGTACAACCAATGTAAAGGGCCTGTTTTTTAAATAGAACAAAAGCTCATTTTTTTTCAATAGCGCACACATGTATCCATTCAGAATATGCAGCGAGAGCACGGGATAGGAAGGGCAGTAAGTAAATGTTGCTGCTATTGACTTAGCATTAGCTGAAAGTAGACCTGCTGGAACAAGGAGGAGGGGGAATTAATTCAGTCTCTTATTTAGAATCAAGAGAAGCTCAGTAATAAATGCAGTTTGAATGTTTGACAGCGTGAAACAGCAGAGAGTTTCTCATGTTATAAAGAAATTGATTTGTCCATACATTTCCAAACACACAGGGAGCCTGAGACCTTGCTGACTGTTGTCAGGAATTGCCTCTTCACCCCACCTGAAGTGCAGTTGCAAGAGAGATGCCTCTTACTTCCTTCAATTGCTCCCTTCTCTCATGAGCCTGCAGCTGACATGTGTCTTGTCTCCTGGGGTATGAAGTAAAAGGAGTCAGCAGTCTGGTTGCGGAAAAAGCAAAGCATAATTTTATTTTGTTATGATGCTGTGCCAGAAGGAGAGATTATCAGCTTCTAGGCAGCATAGCTAGTGCCCTGCATGCTGAAACACTTCCACTTGTATGCAGGCACCACCTGAAGAAAAGGCTCATACAGATGAAATCTTGCTGGTTTCCCCTACCCCCATAAATACACCAGGGTTGATGTGATAAATGGTGTCCTATCTTCCTATCTCCCTACAAACCATACCTCCTTAAACCATTAAAGATTGTCATTTGAATGACTTTTTTTTTTTTTTTTTTTTTAATAACAGCAGCTAGAAAGAGAAGTTAGCTAGCACAATTACCTTGGGGTTTGATTGTTGTTATTTTTCTTACACATTGCATCTTGCCTCATTGAAATACAGAGCATGTGCCTTTGTCATTAGGACAATACCAAAACCAGTATTAGAGAAAGAGAGAGAAATCACGCTACAGAACTCTACCTAAGCCCTTGAGCTTGTCATTGAAGCTTGTTCACGTACTATTGTCTCTAAATCTGCTAGAGACTCTGTAAGGGGCGTTCACATTGCCCCAACTTACCTCATGGTGAAAGCCAAGCTGATGGATTCGGTACAACTTGTGTTCAAGGAATCAAACAATTTCAACTGGCACCACACATAGTGTTATGATTGCAGGAACTCAGGAACACAATTACAAACAGAAACTTGGCCTTGCTGGTAGAAGTCAGTGTGCCTTTGTAATCCTGACAATTTCCCACAAATGCCAGACAGAGTATTTCTGAAAAGCAGTCACATTTTACTTCCTGTTCAGCTTTGCCACCAAGTGGCCATTCCACTCCACAAATTTTAATACCTCATTTAAAAAAAAAAAAAAAAAAGAAGCACCTGATTCCTATTCTGACCAGATATTCCAAAGCATTAGCTAGCACTGGAACAACTGCTTCTGTAACAGAGAAACAATTCAGCAAGAGAAGCACATGGAATAATCAAGGCAACCCATGTTATTCTGTACCATGGGGAACGGAGCCATTCGGGATGATCCCTGCCTTCCTCATGCTCCATCTCAAAGCAGCACACACTGCAGCTGCATGCAAAAGGTGTTTAAACAAAACAGTGTTATGTTAAAACCTGGACTTTTCTGACACCTCCCCTGACCATGTAGTGCAAGATACAGCAGCAACTATGGTTCAGTAAATTGTCACCTCAGACAACAAGTGCGGTTTACTGAAGTTCAGACAGAAGTTAGACATAAAAACGACTATGTGGAATTCTGTAACCATCTCATGTAGAAGGTCAGATGACTGGAACAGTCCCTTCTGACTCTAACAGCGACATATCTTTAAAACTGGCACAATGCAATGTCCTAGAATCATCTAATTACCCAACAAGGACTTTTTGAAAACTCTAAGAAGGAAATTGAATCACAGGAGAGAGAGATATATTCCAGATCCCAAGAGAAAGATGCATAGAGCAAATCTTGCAGAGATAAACCAGGTCTGAGAGGGGAAGACGTGCTGTAAGCAGGAGATCAAGATGAGGAAGACAAAACTTTTAAGAGGTTGTTCCATTTCATTGACTCTCACTAGTGACTGCTTGAACCTGTCCTTTCTGAATTCCCAGAAATGGTATCGTAGTTTCTATAAACTGTGAGACCGCCTCAGAACAAGCCACATTTTATTTTAAATACATTTTGTCATATTGCTGTACCGAGTTTCAATATGAATACCTGAAAGCTTTCTTTTAAGGGGACACGCGATTTCCCTGCTGTCCTAAGGCAGGTTTTTTATGGCAAACCTTACTATCCATAACATGAGGGCATCACTTAGAAAAGCTGAAAGCATAGTCTTAAGCCAGCACTTCTCCAGCACCACGAAATCATTATCACTGCAATACTCTAGCTGCCAATGTCATGCACTACTGAGAAGCTGCACTGACTTAAAAAGAAAAGAAAAAAGAACTACAAACCAAACCCAAATTATCAGATAGTTGTTGGTATAAATTGCATGTTACCAGGCTGTTACAGTTCTATCCTTTTACACTCCTTTCCTGCACACTTTTCCTTCATTTCCCAATAACCTCTACAAAGAGGCTGGGGAAGCACAGAACTACATAAGCTAGTCAAAGCCCCAGTCATTCCTTGCATTGTATCACACAACTGTAAAAAACAGGGTAAGGCAATCCAGCCTGCACCACTTAAAATTTTAGGTGATTTTTTTCATACCAAATGCTATCAGCCACAACTCTAATTTAAATCTCACCCCTCTAGAGTGATGGTACCTCAAACTCTTCCTTAGGTTCTTCAAAGCATCACTCACTTGCTCTGCATAAAGCATTCCTTCCCCCGCCCTTATTATCTAGTTCAAACTTTTCCTTCCTTAGCCTTAAGCGATTGCTCGTTCTCCTACCATCTGAGACCAAGCAATTCCCTCTCTTCATTTATCGTACTACCTTGATGGTATTAATAGACTATGATCCAGTCACCTCTACTCACTCTAAAAATTGAGTTCACTCTGCTTTTTGCTGCCCTCCTTTGTGTTCTCTCTAGTTTTCTCAGAGCCTCCACAAGCAAGAGACCTAACCGACAAAGTATTTAAGGTAAGCAGGTCTGTGTATAGGACCTTTATATTAAAAAAACAACAGTCTTGTTGCTCTACAACAAGAACTATGACGTAAAACTGTGAATTTTTTTTTTTTTAAACTTTGATGAAGCATGTTGATCCATGAACACGATGCCCTACAGATCAGGAAATCCCATTAAGCAATTTTAAAGGAAACTGGGCAGGGGGGAGCAAACCCACAAAAGACAGAGATATGACAACTCAGTTTCTGAAGAGAACATGCACTCTTTTCTCACAAACACATCTGGCCATCGTTACTGGGTGGCAGAAGTGCAACTATGCCTCCAACCTACCCCTCTGCATCCTTTTACCAAACTACTGAGGCCAAACACCATTAAGGATTAGTAAGGATTAACTGTTCCATTGGGACTGGATAGCTTAAGAAGGGGTTGAGCAAAAAGTGACCCTTGTAACTGGGCAAACTTGAGGCCGTGATTAACAGTTAAATGAATGCAGAAAAGGATATCCCAAAATAACCCTACGTAAGGATTTAAAAGCTTTTCTACTACGTCTTTTGTCCCAGTAACTTTATGTGCAACTAGAAAACTATAAAACCACTGGAGAGATGTGGGCTTCCCCCACAAAAAAGAACTTTGAGAAGATGTTACAAATTTATTTTCTAATCTGTACCATCTCAGCACTTCATATGAATTACATCCTCGTGTTCAAATTAGTAGTTTATTGTGAAAAATCAGTTGAGACTCTCTTGTACAGACCTTCCCCTCCCTCTTCAGGTGAGTAAGGTGTCATAAACACCTGACTGTTCTATCTGCTGTATTAAATAGTGTCTTTTAAGCCTCTACAGGCACATAAAAAAAAAGTCAGTCTGAACCTTTTAAAAAAGCTGAAGTTTAGTATGCTACAGGAATTTGAAAGCAAATGGTTTTCAAGCAATAAAACATGCAGCTCCACAGCAAACAGAACCCAGAGATTTTTCAAATGGCATATAAGCTGTGATGATGGTAGGTTACATAATTACATATATCTCTCTCTCACAACCAACACCTTGTCAGACGAGAGGTAGAAATATGCATTCATTAGTTAAATTAGCCTTCCATGCAGCATTCCAGCCAAGTAATTCAAGTTTAGGAAGTCAAGATTTGCAAATCAAACCAAGTTACTTGTGTTCAGCTGTTTACTCTTCACACTGACATTGCATGTTAACATGCTCATGCCTTAGTGTGCTCTAAGCTACTTAAGACAATCTTAGACTGATTTTTTTTTTTTTTTTAATTAGCAAGAGTTCTATGTTTGGAACTCCCTCAATTGACAGTCACATAGCAATTAACTGCCATAAATTTTGAATAAAAACCCTGGAATGATAGATAACCCTAGACTGCCACCAAAATCACTTTGCCTGATTAGTATAAAAGTTAAGCTAGAATTTAATAACATGAAATGATTCTTAGATTTATTGCTAAAGTACAGCTTTACTGTACTCACTTTTCTCATGCACTTGTATTTAAAAATCATTTTTATTAGTGATATATACACACATAAAGCTTATGATTTACTAGTGAATCATCTGGGACTGGGCCATTCCAAAGTCAAGATAAACCTTCTTCAATAAACCTAATGTAAGTTAGTTTAGAAATAGTCACTTGGATCTTCCTTATTTATGCATCTATTCAGTGCTTACTCAAGAATGAATACTAAAACAATGCTATTGATGCCAATAAGGGAGTTTAGCTCTCTTCAGCTGAACTCATTCGTTTGCATCTGCTTCCATAGATATGGTAGCAAACATATTTAGTGGTCTGTATAGCTGGTCTTAATTGGCATTTTTCCATTAATCAAGTAGCAATCTTAAAAACATTTACAAGTTATTATTTTTTGCAGTTTAAAGGATAAAAAAAAATCCTTTGATGAACTAGAAGAATGATGCAGACAGAAAAGAATTTCAGCAATAGTGCAAGAGGATAAAAAAAATAATCGAGTATGCTTTTTCTAAAACATTTTCTGAAGCTTTAAAGGTGATCAGCGATAGCTAGTGATGGTGGAAGAACTAGCATAAAAGGAGCTACACAGATATACAGATATCTAAGTAGGCTTGAAAAGGTTCTGGACTATGCAGTGATAAAATGTTAGAGGCAGCAAGCACAGATGGATGAAATTCTCACACTTGCTTTTTGCCACCCGTAGTGCTAAACCGAAGACCGCACAGTGGTAGGAGCCTCCAGAACGCATCTAACTTAAGTAAGGTATTTGTAAAACCCAAGCACATTTTTATCTTTGCCCCAGCTGGCATAAACACTAACTTAACCTACGCTGTTTGCCAAACGTCTGTCTATTTATACATATAGCAGTGGTATGTAAGTGTTTTTGCACAGTTTCATTTACCATGGCATGAACATTATTAAAGATTCCTATAAAGAACATTGCCTACTGTCTGCATCAGTCAATCTTCCCTTCTCAACAGCTTCAGAGGCAGACCGGTGCCGAGGACCCTCTCTGCATGGGAATCTATCCGTTAGAAGGAGGAAAGAAAATTCAGACACACCAATTACTGCATGTTCTTTGGAAAGAGGGGCACATTTGAGTGAAGACATGTAACGCACCCATTTTCTTTCAATTTGTCATCTTCACCTATCCCTCCATTCCTTCCTGTTCCAATCCACCCTCTTGCTTTCCTTCTTTTCTCCCTACATCCCTACCCTGGCCCTCTCCCCAGATGACATGAGATGCAGAACCCGCATAACTGCCAGTTATCCGGAATCCTGCCTACACCTCATACATCCTACCACAACCATCACTGGTAAGCCCATTTCAGCGATGTTAGCAATCATGGGGAATATCAGTAAGATGGTTCCTTCCCCTTTCCCAAATTCCCCACATCTTAACGTGGGTGCACAGCCTTTTTTTAGGGAGGACGAGGCACTTACCTTGCACTTTTGCAGCTCACTTCTCTAAAGCTGAGTGCATTTTGGTGAACTCACTAGCGCTGTACACTCCCGCACACACTCCACTTGAACAAATCTCCTGCTCAGCAAGTCTGAGTACAATTTCCATAAACTGTGTGCACAAACTGTTGCCATCAAGAAAAGGAACTGTGCTAGGTAGTTCCTTTTCCATATACAGAAGGATTATGTTTACACAGACTTATGACTTCTAACACCAAGTTACTCTTCATTTTGTTATTGCTCTTTTTTGCCCCTGACACAGCTGGGTCTAAACACATCACAAATTATTATGAGAGATGATACAAATATAGGGAGTAAGAATTTTATTTTTAGGAGAACCAAAATTAAATTATTTTTAAAAGGTAAATTTGAGTTTGTGGGGGTTTCATTTCACTTAATTCCATCCACTAATCTACTCTGCAGCTAGTGACAGACATTTTAAGAAGAAAGTCCTGGTTATGTTGCATCAAAGCTTGCAAATTTTATAAACTATAAAGCCGAAAGACTGTTACAAAATAGCTGCTGAATTCCTTGAGGAAGCTCCCTCCTCACCCTTCTTATAGGCAACAGTGAACTTTAATGAGCTATTAAACTAATACATAATCGATTTTTCTAGGGTTTACCTAGCCAATATAAATACCATCAAAGAGACTTGCAAGTTAACAGTCAAATGAATTACAAGGTAAATATTAACTTACTAACTTCACGAAGACTTACAGGCACACACTACAGATGAAGCACAAGTATTTTTACAGCTTCACGTTTTCTCCCATGTTAAATATATTGCTGAATCTACTTCAGTTTGTTTCTATTCTGAAACACCAACACACTGCATGGTGTGGAGCTATTTCACAGGTTATGTTCCACCTTTTCCTTTTCAGGCCTCTGACTGAGTTAATTTCATAATGAGTAATTAATATACACACAACATTTACAAACTGGTTTTGAAACCTGGTAGATAGAACTATGATGATGGAATAAAAAAAAGAAAAACTGGATGCCACCGATGATTAAAATAAATTGCATCAATGCAGGATTATTCTGCAGAGCTTTATGGGAGTGTACTTCCTCCTTCCCAGTAGCTAGGATTAAAATAAAAAATAAATCTAAGCATGCACATTTTCTTTATCTGAAAATGTTTCATACTCCATATTGATTCTTGAAGAGGTGACTTTGTATTTTATTTTGACAACTAATTTTTTTAGATAATTGAGTTCAAGACTACTTAAGCCTCAACTCTGCAACCTGAATTTTTTAGAGCTGTAGTTGAGCAAAGCGTCAAATACTTATCCACATCCTCAGTTGCATCCTGAGGCTACTGGAACTTTTTCCAGCTCCTGAAGGTAACAAAAAGCTGAAAATAAAAAGGGACTGCTACTTCCCAGATTCCCTTTACTCCAATAGTATTGTTCTACCAACAAGAGAGTGAGAAACTGCATCAGGGATGTTTCTGTTCCAATAGCCACCTCTGCATTGCAGTCACTTCCTAAAATTGTGATTTCTACAGCTAGCAAATTAGCAGTTGGCTATGGCGTGTCCGTGTGCAGCGACAAACAATTCCAGACCGGTTGGGAAACCTTAAATAATTCTCCATTGCTTTATATTTAGAAAATTAGTAAAAAAACCAGTACTACTGAAAGTTTCGTGTTACTAAATTGGCAAAACTATTATGTGAAAAGTCAAAAGTCAGTAGGGCTACTTTGGGATGGAGGGGTGGGAGAAGAGGGGCTTTGTTCCAGTAACCACACCTAGTGGGGGCAGTTAAGTGCAAAGGAGTGTGCAACATAATCCCAAATGTAAAACGCAACTTAGAATGACAGAGTTACAGGAGACTATAACAATAACAGACACAATAGCAATTATTTAGAAACAAGAAACTGAGAAGTGACATTTATTAAATTGCATGAGACTCAATCTCAGACTAAACAGCAGAAACTGATGAAATTCCACCAGGCACTGAGGTGCAAAACATGAAAATAAACCGAAGACGCTCACCTAGAGCAACAGGGAGAGCAGACCAGCCAGGGGTACCAGGCACTAGAGGGCAGCCAAGACCTCCCACCGCCGGCCTGGGCCAGGGCCACCGCAGCTGCAGCCCCCCTCTCAGCAGCAGCACCTCACAGACCCCTCCACGTTTTTAAACAATTCATAACCACCGCACCTGAAAGCATCTGTAAGAGCAGGAGCGCAACGCATTAAAATCACACTTCTCACTACAACAGTCATTTCTAACGACTTTTTTTTTTCTAAGTCTCCTATCTGCATACACTTATCTTGCATGGATTTTCTGCGGTTTTCCCTCCAACAAAGAAGTCTCAAAATACTTTTCAAAGGACACTGTTAATTACTGTCCATTATGAGGGCAAAGTTAAGCACAGAGCAGCGATGAAACACATCAAATCCAGGGACAAAATTAGACATCTCCTCCAATCTAACTATATATATATTTATTAAATAAACTGTGCTTATGAACTAGAATAAACAATTTACGTTTGTTAGTGTGTAAGACAATAAATCAGCAGTTTCAGGCCAACTGATGAGTAAAGCCAAATAGCAAAGAAAGCTCATACACAGACAGGTAAGTAGAACTATTTTCATAGATTTATTTGAAAAATACTTACAAAAGCAAGTATGTTTGACACTAAAATAGTTAAACTTATTCTGTGTTTACATTGGTGTAATTAAGCGTGCAGCATTAACAGTCTTTTCTGTTTGAAGCATTGTTAGTTTGCCTTAAGGAAGTGGAGAAAATTCTGGTTTACTAATGAACAATGTCTCCCTGCCACTTCCTCAGCAGCAACTACAGCTGCGATCTCTGCCCGAGACCTCAGCGAACTGAAAACTGGGTTTGCTTTACTAACTGCCAGCCTGCCAAGTGCAGATTTACTGGGACCTGGAAGGTGGGTCAGGTTTTTTTTGTCCCCTAGGAGGGAACAGGGGAGAGGAAGGAGAGGAAAACAAAAGGATTGGGTTTTTATGTGAAGAATTTACCAAAGCTACATTTAATGAAAAAGAGTCCTTAAAAATGTCCTTTTGTTAGCGGCCATCTTCCTTCAAAACATGCACATACTTCTGAACTTACCCGTAAACCAATACCCCTGAAGCTTACCAATCCTATAGCACTTTTTTGCTAGGAGAGGCCAGGACTAGAATAGCTAAGATTCCCCATCCAGACAGCAGTTCAGTAGTGTCAGAAATGAAATACAGTGCAATTAGTTTCCACGTACTGTATAGCTACATTTTAAGAGAAAACTGGCACAGATACTGATTGAAAGAGTTTACTGTCTCCATGTAATCCATGCTCTGGCAACAGCTACAGTCTGTTCACAGAGCGGTTTATTAGGGCTCACAGAGTGGACAAGATCTCACCAGCCGTTATTTTGCATGGTGCCAGTAGCTGCTGCTGCTCGAGCCAGCATATTTCTGTGTGCCTCTGAAGCAGAAGAAAAAGTCCCATCTATCCCATGCATTGGCAGCATTCGCCTTCTGCCAGGCTGAGGGGTGTAGCTGTTCTGTCGCCAGTCTTCTTCTGGGGGCATGTCAACTCTCCTTGGACCCGGGGCCTTAACGCAAGAAGGTGGCACAGGACAACCTTGAGAGGCACCACGATCCCAAGAAGGCTCATGTGGTATTCTTAAAGTGCTGTAGTCTGTGCTGGCTGGCAGCCTGCAACCGATGGCGCAAGATTCATGCGTTTGACGTTGTGAAGGCTGCTGGAGGAAGCCTTCCTGTAAACTCTTGCCTGGCTGCCCAGCGTGTTTCCCCCAGAGCATCATTCGTTTATCTGGTAACGTGGCTGTTTGCCTGGCAGGGCAGCTCGTGTTCAGCCAATGGCCAGAGACACTTGATGCTCCACCTCCTAAATGTGGATTAACAAGAGGCTTTTGCCCCTGGGAGACGGTGCCCTTGGGTGCAAAAGGGAGACTCCCATAGCTCAGTGCCACACTTGGGTAGTCTCCACCTTGGAAAGCTTCACCCCTGTCAGGCACAACCAGAAGTTTCTGGATGATGTTCTTCTGATCTCCTAGGGTGGGAAAAAAAAAAAAGAAAAGAAAAGAAAAAAAGGTTTGCTTAGTTGTATTTTTTGCTTCATCCTTTCAGAACGTTCAACTGTGGCCAACGAGCGACAGAAGAAAAACGAAATCACCAGTACATCCACTTACTGGCTGACATGCAATTCTGAATTAAAGCTAGCTGTACCCTTTCTAGCATTCACATTCCTCACTGCTTTTCCTCCTTATCCTACCACAGCTGCTGTCATAGACTTCAGACTTCTTTAATAGCCCTTGTGTCATCAAGGAGAAGCCCAACAAAGTATTTCAAGGCTGGTAGATCAAACTGGTTTTGATGGCTGTCACAGGGAAAATAATTCTCATGCAGGAATTAGTTATTTCTATTGGCACAATTACATGTATGATTTGCTGGAATGAGTAGCTTGTGGAAGTACTCCCATACAAGACAAGGTGGTGGGTCTTACTGCTACTTTTACACTACAGAAAATAACTCGCAAAAATGTGAATATGATTTTATGTAAGTCATCATATCCATAAAGATTATTCCCTATTGTTATGTCCACTTAACACAGAATCACAGAACAACTCAAAAGGGCAGAGAAGAAGAAAGAGAATGTGATTCATCCTTCCAGATTTCTGGAGGAATTCAGGCAGATGGTGGAACATCATTATGAAAGACAAGATCTGAAGAGTTGTATTTCAGTGGTATTTCTGATCACAAAGGAGGATGAAAAGTCCTGTGATTACCTGACGGTTTACGTGCCTTGCCCACCATGCTGGGCAGCAGTACATCATGGGGTAGGTGCTGCACCTGGTTTGGGTTGTGCTGGGGATCAAAGGGAAACACAGGAGGATCATGGGGGAAAGGAAGGGAAGTGGAGCTGGAAGAACGATGGCTGGTGTCCACTGGCATTTTCCTCGTATTTGGTGCTTCCTTTTATAAAATGAGAAAGGAGAAGAAAAGAACATAAAATGAGAGTAAACACAGAGTTGGGTTGAATCAAGCAAAGATGGTGTTGATTCAAGGAAAGGGATGAGTCACTGGAACAAAAACATGCATCTGTATGTGAAAAAGAAATACACATAAAAACTGCATCAATCCAGTAAGGCTCTTACTGCAGTGGTAGGCTACTCAGGAGGATCATTTGACTGGAAATATATCAAGGAGAAAAAGCCAAAACAAACACAATGGCTTGTGGTTTTGTTCACAAACTGAATCCACAGAACGATGGCAAGCCAATCAGCACTGGAACTGCCATGCTACACAAGCCATGAAATAAAGAAGGGTACTGCTGATCCTTCCTTCCTATTTTCTAGCAGGCTTTACTGAAAGCTCTAATTCCAGACTATGAACAAATTCACCCGTTGCAGCCTAAGAATTAACCAGTGCTGAACTGTTTCCCTCTATTAGGGGGTACCTACCCCAAAGCACGGATAGCTGAATGGCACAAACAAACCATCAGAGACATGATCCCAGTAACTAACTTGAAGAGTGGTGACAGCCAGCCACCCTATCGGCTACATCTGTTGTGGGGATAAAAACCTTCAGCAGAGAAGGGCATCTTGGGCAGCTAGAGGTTTTTAATTGCTTCTGCCAGCACCTCCAGGTGTGCATTAAAGCCCTCAACTAAAGCACACTGAAGAGCAAACATTCAGAAGTTGACATATTCTTAGCTTATGGTACACAACAGAAAGACAGAATCAGACCAACAAGTCTAAATAACTGATTTTACAACTGAGACTCTTATGCACTTATTATATAGTTGGTACCAAATCAAACCTTAAGCACAGGTCACAAAAAATTCAATGCAAGAGAAAACTTCACATTTTATCTGGTTGTGTTGCTAAACACCAACAATAACCTGTTACTGTTTTCCTCACTGGCAGCTTTAGCTTGCACCTAAAACTACTTAACAGAGATAACATGGGGCAGGGGTGTGTGTGTGTGACAATAAAATTCAGTCTCCCTATTTTATTTACTTCCTGTATGTAACTGTCTGCATGTCATGTACCAAGTCTTAAATTGTCCCCCTTTGTGCTTACTTTTACTCTCTAAAAATGCTACTTACTGAATATAACCTCCAAAAAGCAGAAATTTTCACATGATTAGTCATGTCTTTTTAAAATTATAGGTCTATTAGAAGCTTTCTTGAAAAAAACTCTAAATCAACTGAAAAAAACATATATCCTGGGTGTCTTTGGATACTGGCAAGTAATACTAGCTCACGTGCTCACCAGCTGCAGCAGGTACTCTGCAACAACTCCTGAAGAAGATGGCTTTATTACTCAAATAAAAGCTCATTCTTCTTCCAAAAAGAGAACAAAAATTCACAAAGATAAGCTTTCATCATGGCTTATTATTCAGTTGTCTGCTGTCTTGTTTGTTAACTACTAAATGCAGACAGAAAAACAGCAACCCTACACACAGACAAGGGCTCATTGGAAAGCTGCACATCATTCTACTTACAAAACTGTGAGAAGAGACCAAAGTCTCTTCTCTGTTTGAGATGACTGTTCCACTGAGACTGCGAGCAATGCGACGGAAATTCTCTGCACTGTACATTTCCTCCTCTCCTGGTTCCCTGCTATGTTCTCTGGTATACGTGACCTGCAAACAGTATCGCACATTTCAGAAAAGGCTCTCTGTAATATCAATTTTGTATAATAATTACAGGGAAAAGATCAATATAAATCTAACAGACTATACTTCAATCAGAGTCCATGACCTTTCCTTTTTTGAAATCCTTAAGATACTACCTTGAAAACTTAAAGCGAATGACTATACTTAGATCTGGTGATTAAAAATATTATTCCTTATAGTCTGTCTGTCTTTAGTAAATATACACTGATTTGTCTAAGTGAGACCAATTCTTTCATAAATATTTAAAGCCAGGACAAAAAGTCTCTACTGGGATGAATCTACCTAAAGGACTGACTGCTGCTACAGGCATCACTGCCCCTGTAGAGATAATTGTGGCTGCAGTTGGGAGCCATCCTATGATGAAGTACTACAGTCTTCTCATAATCCCCCAAAAAATCAAGGATTACTTGATGAGTGCTGGAAGCTTTATGTTAGCAAGGGAAAAGTTTATTCCTTCTTTCTTTTCCTCTGTTCTATATAAACTAGACTGTTTAAGCTCTCTTTAAGGAGTACCGAAGTACAATAGGAAATGTCATTTCCCCTTGAACATACTTGTATGTTTCCATGAACAGGCACTGATATGTAACTGCCAGCTATTTAAACAGCCTCTCCCTAGAAAACGAAAAAGCATATTCTCCCACTGTGAGGTGACCAACTACTAACTGTAGCAAATACCAAATTATCTCCCACTTTCAAGATATGGAATGATACAGTAAGAAAAAAAGTCTGTGCCCCTGCCAGTAGTAACATCAAGAAGCCGTTACCACAAGTTGTGACGCAAGGGAGTTCACGGCAGCGTGTCCAAAGAGACTGGATCTTGATGTTCCTCAAAGTCAGAATTTAGATAATTTGATTGCATGCAAGCTGCATGTAGCACGAGTCACTCATTTTTTAGCTAATTAATCCTGAGCTAGACTGCACTTAGAATTCTCTCTAACACTTGTATCAATGACCCCAGTACCTTTTCCGTAATATATTCCACTTCTCCCATTGTAAATTCTTTCACTTGCACAGGCCAAGCCTTTCCCCCTCTAGCACATCTTAAGTAACAAGAAGTCACCTTGGAGACAGAAGAGGCAGTGGATCCACACAGACTGCGCTCGATCTCTGCTGTTGGGGTTTTCGAGAGACCCATGCCAGCCGTAGCATGCAGCTTCCTCACATTCAGGTTCGCAGAAACTGTGAAGGAAATATGCTATAGTTAAACTCAACACCTGATTGCACGTTATGGCACATTTCTGACTATCTTAGGTCTGACTCCAGCAAAGACAGACAGACTATACACACAGAACAAGAATTCAGAGATCCTTTGAACATTAATATATGAGCTAACTCACAACATTTCAACATTCTATCGGGATATTCATGCCTGCTTCACTCACCCTTTTGCAGGCTTCTGGGGAGCAGTTAATGGAACTATTTAAGAGTTAAATGATTTAACTGCACCGCAGCATTTGTTTGATACAGACATGAGACAGTTTAGGGAACCTAAAGGGATAGAAAATCAGCTACCAGGAGCAAGTTTCCTAAAGGTACTTGGAATAAACAAGACATCAACTTTAAGTTCCCCACACATTCACCTGCTTGTTCCTTCCCAATGCTACAGTTTGTCTGCCACTTGTTGTGCTGGTTAAACAGTTGAAAGTTTTATTTTTAACTAGGATTGCTGCAGTTACTTCACTCTAGTGCAATCCCCACCAAACCGTTATAGTACCAAAATTTCTCATGGAACAGACAGGCAGATCAATGCCCTAATAGAAATGGTCACAGGAAATCTCTCTATAAAGGAAGAAAGGTGATGTGCTGATAACAACACATTTTCTGCATTGAGGTGGCATTTGAAGAATCAGGTCTTTGCTTTAATCTCTGTTGTAAAGCTCCAGTAATGAAACAGAAGCATTTTCACCATGATTCTGAATGCAAAGGTCTGACAAAACCAGTTGATATGGGGCAGAAAGGTTAAACAGCATTTGAAAATTAATACATAATCCAAGTTAAAAGTAAGAAAGCGCTGTCCTAGACCCACTCAGGTGATTTTCATTGAGTTCATCACAGCAGATGCACTGGTTCAAACTTTTTTACAGAAGTTTTATATAGAACTTGCAGAAAGAAACATCTGAAAGTCACAGCAAACCAGAAGTAAAGGTCTCAAACACAAAATTCAGTTTGGAAGACTATCCATATTTCACATCCCTCATATATGTAGTGGGAAAACAGGCAAGAAAAGCGTCAGCATAAGAAACGGGGCATTTGATGACAGAACTCTGAAGCTCCAGCTAACACTAAAGCAACTGAGCTTTATCCCGTTAGATTTCCAGAAAGAGCTTCCAAAAAATCAGTAAGCTAGGTAGGAACACATAAGACCTCCTGATTTAAGACCATGCAAGAGAGGTGGTGAGGTTAGATCTTGCCTAACTGTGAAAGAAAACCAGAAGGATAACAAATGGGAAATGGCCACCTTTGGATGTGTCACCTGGTCTGCCAGTAGACTGCAAGATAAGAGATTTTCACAGAAAACTCGACCTGTTGAATAAAAACCTGTTCAAGATTTTACTGCAGTATTTACTCTGGTCTCAGCCAGGCTTGATTTGTCAGGAATGATGGAGGCTTTACCTCCATGGCTGCAGGGCAGGGGAAAAATCTGCCTGTGTATGTATTGCAATATGTATCACACACACACATATCTCTCTCTCACTTTGGTACCCATCAAATTTCAGGCTGCTTTGTATTTAACCAGAAAATTCATAGCTCTAATGCTATGACACCAGTTATAAGGAAATTTGCTTCACTTGTGCTAAGGAGAGAATCAAGGTTGCCCTATCTCAGGCAGGAGATTAAGATCCACTGAAGTGGAGCCGGCCTGCTGTCATCAGACTCTGTCTACAGCAACAACTGGATGTTCTCTACAACAGCAACAGAATCTGTTCATTTTCTTTTAGCACCAACTAATCCACAAGGTCTCAAGGATCTTAGTGCAGATCATGTACCCCCAGTGCTGCTTTCACAAGTAATTTTCCAGAATTTAAAGCAGGTAGTCCTTAGAAAAACACAAATTCAACTCCCAGAGATCTGGAAACGCATTAACCTCTCAACCAGGTACAGACTAAATCCTCAAATACAACACAGTTAAAATTCACAAACATAGAGAACATTACCTTCAGGCATAGAAACAGTTTAGTAAATTCCAGAGGTGATGTAGGACTTTCAAAGAGCCTGATCTAACTAGCTAGCTCCCTACTTGAAAACAGGATCAATTATTTCTATGTTACTCTTAACAGACGTTGTGCTCTTCGCCAAGATCAACAGCTACTCTGCAGGCTCCCCAGGCAGTGCTATCACACTGCTTCTCTACCCTGTATCATCAGAATCCTTTCAGAGTCCACAACGTGAATCCTTCTGCATCTGTGCACAAATTCATGCCCGTTTAACTACATCGACTGGAAAACACACCTTCACCTATAATGGAGTACATAGGCAGGTCAACCAAGAAAAACAGCTGCATCATTCTTACCTGATTGGTCAAATGGATACCTAGCACTGTCCTGTCTTCCCAAGAAAGGCCTAGTGGCCCGAGATGCCTGCAGACTAGTCTGATAGAGAGATTCCAGTTCTGAGAGCTCCTGTTCTGTGTCTTGATTCCACTGTGGATGAAGATGTACCGGGATCCTGCTCAAGTCATCTCCAACTGCTCTCTGATCAGAAAGGGGCGGACTCCTCTCAGGCACAGGAAGCCATTCAGTATTCTTATTAGCCTTCTGAGAACTGTAATACCTAGTAACATTATCCACCCAACGGTCCACAGGCATAGAGGCAACCATGCTACCAGTAGCTCCATCATCCACCTGTTTCATTCCTCCATCATCATGACAGTGCCTTTCCAGGTAGGGTGCAGGGTCTGCTATATTCTGTCCACCTCTTCTACACAGCTCTTCACTGTGAGAACAAATACTCTTAGAAGCAACATGTTGAGCACTAAAACCCTCCAAAGAAGCTACCCCATCCCTAATATCCACAGTTGAGTGTAATTTTTCAGAAGACTGGTTTTTGTTCTCTTGGTTTTGATGGATTAGCTGTCTGTAACCAGAGGATGAAGGGTTGATGAAAGATTTTTGTGTTAACTTTGGAGACTTCTCATCCTGACACACTGCAGCAATCCAGCCTTTTTCATGAGTACCTTTTCTCTGGGAGGCTGCATGCATTTTCTGAAATTGCTCTGCCAAGGAGCGAACATGTCCCTTTGCACTAAGAGCCTCAGATTTGCAACCTTCCGCTGTGCCATATTCGTCCTGTGAGGGTAATAAAATCTCATGGCTGTTTGCTCTGGAGTACTTATTTGTTTTCTGCAAAGGATCCAAGTAGCACTGTTGTGTAGGGGATGAAGTTGCAGGGGTCATTGCATTATAGGCCCCTAAATGATCAATGCTAGGCCGCACTGGAGAGCTTGCAAGTTTGGAACAAGGACTGTGTTGGCTGTCCTTTACAGGAGATGCTGCTTGTGGTGGATGTGGACAGGGAAACAGTGCAGGCAAAGACCCAGAGTTTACTGTGTTAGCCTTGGATTTGTACTGAGGTGTGAGAATAGGTGTTATGTTATGAACCTCTTCTAATTTGCTGCTACTACAGCATTCCCTATAGTCTTTTGACCCTGTGGCTGCGGTGTCAGCAAATTCCACGCTATGGTGGGCATCATGCTCAGTTCTTGCAGACCTCTCTGCCAACCCTTGCCTATAGGGAAAAGAGGGAACTTGGTCATGAAAATCAGCAGAAGCAGACTGGAAGTTTGGAGAGATCCTGTTGGATGGATTGCTTTCAGAAGGGGGCAAGGAGGAAGACTCTGGATATAATGATGAGTGCAATTCATGGCAGGAAGCAGGTGGGTGGAAGAAAGAACTGGACCCAAATTCCACTTCTTTGTTGGGTTCCAGTGGTACCTCCTGGCTCAGCAGTACTTGGAGCGGGCCAGTCTGTTCACTAAAACACACAGAAGGGTAAATGATTAGCAGTAGTCATCGCTTATGTTTATCCCTAGGGTACAGAACTTGTACTAGGTGCCATATACGTCAACACACTCCTCTTTGCTAACTGTATTCCAATGAAGACTTTGCATTAATTCAGTAGATACATACATGTTAGTCCTTTGCTTCTAATGCTGATTTTCTCCTCTAACTGATGTACTGAATACATTTCATATTTTTAAGAGTATTTTGCTACAGCTAGGCTCTATATAAAGTATTCTTGTTCAGCACCTAAGCTCGGCAGACTGAATGTATGGCTAGGGATAGCTATAGGAACAGTAAAAATAGCATTTATATAAAATAAAACAACTGTTTCCAACATAAACATCTTAGATATTTTTGAAAATACTTTGGACACGTTCATGATCTGAACATGAACTAACATTTCCATAAGGTCCCCTCTCTCCAGCCAACTTAATGAAGAATGACTTGACAAATGGAAGGAATGGGTCAAAACTTCTCTCATATCATCTTTGTATTCTGATCTTTCAGATATTTATCCAATACATTAAATAAAGTTCAAGCTAAATATATAACTAGTATTTTGTAATAATTTGTATTCTAAGTATACGTAATAAAATACTTTGTGAACTTTTATGTAGCAATGCAAGACAATTACATCCTTGGGTCATATGTGTCCTTGGCATTTTTCTGCATTTAGTTAGCATTTAATATGCAGACAGAAAAAACAGTACCAAGTCCACGTGCCTGTGAGAAAACAACAGGCTACAAATAGCTCCAGCAGAGAACTTAAGGAAACTGTAATATCCTTGCTTTGTTTCCGGAGACGCACAGGATGAAAGTTACCATGAAGACCTAGGCGATACGTGTAGCAGAATCACCTTGTCTGTAAGTAATTGCAAACTTTGCACTGTCTATAATGTTATTTATATCAACGCAAGAGTATAGAACTCTCTTTTCACTGGCTGCAATACTAACATTCGGTTAGTAACTTTTTGCAGAAGTAATGCTCTTTTCACAAAGCAGCAGTGAGCAAGTTCAGCATTAACAAAATTAGTTTTAGAAAGTTCCTTTCTTTCATTTTCTTAGAATCTGCCAAAATGCATAATTTGGGCTCTGCATTTCTCCTGTAAAAGAGGATATAATGGACCCCTGATTGACAAAAAGAACAGCCTTCATTACATATAATTCAGCTACTGCAGGAAAAGAAAAGAACATTATGAACTATAGCCTGGTAGGTGTGCAAATTAACTCAGTTTTAGTACATAGCTGTATCTGGCATTTTAAAAAAAGGAAAAGAAAAAGGATTCTCATCTGAGATTTCACCTAAGCTTCTGACAATACAGCATATAAGAATGGGGAGAGGGAAGAAAAGTAACAGTTCAAGAAACAGCCTAGAAATTGGATAGGGATGGTCTAGTGCTAGGAGGGAATGGCATGGGAAGAAAGGAGGTTTAAGCTGCATGCTAAAGAGGGTAGGAGGAAAGGATCAATTAGAGAAGAGAGTTAATTATGCTACAGTTAAAGTTGGTATGGAAGGAAGAATCATGAGAGACACTGAAGAGGCTGCTAAGCCAGGCTAGAAGATGCTGGGAAGCACAGAAAGAAAATGAATGATACATCATCAGGGAGAGTAGTCAAGGTGACAGGACCAGGACCTGGATCCAAGAGTTGTACCAGCGCACCACGAGAGAAGTGGACTAGAAAGAAAAGATCAGTGTACTTGACACGTTCCAAACTACAGAGCACTAACACCCATTGGTTGCTGTTCCCAACATAAAAGCAATTATAGCAAGATTTTTACTGTAGTACACTCTTTTACTAACCAAGTCCTAAAACTGCTCCTGATTGTAAACAGTTGCATGTTTCATCCTAACACACCCCCCCTTTTTAGACAGGTTATTGTTTATTGTATTCTTTCCCTTGGTACATAGAACAATGATGCTGCCAGGCACCGACTGCTACAACTCTCTGTCACAGATCACATTTTGAACACGTACACACTGAACTCTTCTACAAAGACTAGGTGGGGGGAGGGAGGGAAAGGGGTACTTGACTGTCTTGTAACAGAAAGGAACACTGTAGGATTTGGACTACCCAGGGGAACATATATAGTTTGCTATTTCTTGCCAGACTGTGCTGCTCATAGATGCAGCTCAGATCTGGGTCTAGGTGATATACTCAGACTACCTTGTAGACTGGGCCACGGTGCCGCCCTGTGGTGGGTGGCAGGTTGGCGGCGACAGCGGCTGCGATGGCTGTTGGTGCTGCATGCGATCCTGGAGGCTCCGGGCTTTTCGGATACTGATTTGCAGCTTCTTATCGACTAGGGCTCTGCTGTGAGTGCTAGCGCTGGCATCATGCATGGCAAGTCTTAGTTTAGCTAAAATGCAAAAGAAAACATAGCAGAAAACAAACAGAAAAAAGGAATAAAATTGAAAAAGAAAAAAAAAAGATGCAGCAAGAACATAAAACATGGACCATGCAAATACTGCCAAAAAAGAGTTCACAAGGATGCTATTGTTTCCATTAATGCACATTCAGCTTAGCCAGGTGTCCAAACATGTTAATTGAAACTAAACCAAAATAAAATAAAATAAAATATTATCCATGTTTTAGCCCAACTTCTCATCCCCTTTACATAGGCTCTTTCCAACCTTACCACATTGATGCTTCATTATGTCATCTACCCTTCTCCTGTACCCTCCGTATCTGGGACTCCCTTTATGTGCAGGAATACCCAGCTGGGATTTGAGATTCAGCATACGCCTTGCTGGAATGGAAGCTTATTAGCCTCACAACAGCTGTATGCTGCGCCCCTTACTCTGCATTCCCTAAGAGCCAATTTCTAAACGCAAATGCACAGGAGCTACCCACTCTGTCTGCAGCCATTCTATACAGACAGGGGGAGCGTGGGGTGAGACAGCCAGCCAGTCATAATGGAAAAAGACCGAAAATAAAATGAAATCACATAGCACACATTCTCAAAGGTCACAATGCATTTAAGCTCTTCAATGTCCTAATGCTCTTTTCTTCATGGAAGTCAGGTACAACACAGCTCATTTCTGTTAATCTAGGTCACTGAAGAGTGGGCTACCATTTTCTTCCTATGCTACACCCCCCACGAGAAACAGGGGAGCTTAATGCTCTTTGCAATTTGGCCTGAGGATGGGGAAAAATCATTAATCGAGAAACAAGCGGCAGCGGGAGTTACCTACTAGGTGCTTGCTGAAACGCACTATTTAGCGCCAAAAAGGGCACATCTGCACCCCAGCGCTGGTCAGAACAACAAAAATGAATGCAAACATGAACAAACAGAGATGAAGAGGAACAGGACTAAAACCCCCAAAAGGGAATGCTTGTAAAAAGGAAAAATTCTGTCTCCCTGCATGTTCCCTGAAGACCAGCTGGATCCCCATATTCAACGTTTCAGACTTTTTTCCATGATATTAGTAAACTGTCAAAAGCGCAATAGCTCAGGCGGTTAGAGTTACTTACATATAGCTTCGTTACAGAGAGCCAAAGCTGCAGCACAATCCCCCTTCTGCTCCTGATTCAGCGACTCTTCAAAGATTGAGTCTGCCTCCTGCATCGACTTCTCAAAGCCATCACTCCTCCCTGCAATGGGCAGCACCCTTCATTTCGGTTTCATTCATTGCAGAACCCTCACTTACCCTCATCCCATTCGTGATTGCCAAATTCTTCCACATATGGAGTCTTGCAGAGGCTGCACATATCCCAGACTGCACCATCTAACCTTCCCTAAGCATAAGTACAACTTGAGCACCCAGATATGCTTCACATCCACACAGTAAAACAATGTGAACCAGGTTCTTTTCCTCAAATTTTGTTTACTTGAGAGAGTTGTACTGGCTTATTATATTATTTTCAACAGTCAAAATCAGTACAAAAGACGGTATAGACATATCACAGAGACAGTTCAGATGACCTCTGTCAAGTGGGAATTAATCTAAATTTAGAATTAAATCTAAACCAAAATCAGTAAGAAACACAGCAGGTCAGGGCTTTCCTCTTACGTTAAGTCCCCTGCCAAAAATCATCTGTCCCTCCTTCAGATATCCAATTACTTCCATACAAAATGGAAACAAACTGAAACAACTGAGATGTCTGGGGAACAAAACTCAGACTTGAGTGCGAGTGTAAATGCCTGCACCAAATAATTCCATAAACATGTGTTCAGTGCATACACTCAACTGCTGAAAAAGACAAATAGAATATGAAAACACAAAGGTCTTGCAGCTTTAGGAGGAAAACCACAGGTGTAAGAAACTGAGAAGAGAAGGATAAATCATCCTTGGACACAAAAAGAAAGATGAAAAACTGTGTCCTGGCATCAGAGCATCCAGTTCTGAGAGGAGGACATTCTAGTGTCTAGTGTCACCTATTAGGCATTAGACAAGTTATGCACTAAAATGTACATACACATTCAAATGAGGCAGGGGAAACCAGAAAATAAAACTTCACTTTATGTTTTGTTGAGGGGTCATTATTTTTTTAGTGGAATGTCTCTGTCATTCTAGTAGTGAGCATGAGTATCTTTATCATCTAACAATAAATATGGTTTTTCAACTTGCATAACGTATGCTATGCCCTGGCCTGCTCCCCAACGCCCTCGTACACAGATGCAAACACAAACTCTGTTATACAATAAACCCCAAAGAACGCACAGGAAAAGCAAATACTGCAGAGAGAAATGAGAGTTGTTAGAGCATTGAGTTAATCAAGCAGCACATTCCGTTTCAAAATCAAGGCTACTGAGGCTTGTAATCAAGGCCAGTATACTAAAGTTAGCTTTCTTTGCATGAATTTAGCAGTTTACTTGAGGGGAAAATGAGTCACAAGTGTTCTGGAGTTCTGCGGACAAGCAAGCCTTCCAGGCAGTCAAGCAGTCTGTTAATGTTAAGCTATTACATCTCTGACTGGGGTAGGGAAAGACTTAAATAGAATAAACACAAACTTTCCCAGATCTCAAGTCAATGCCTGTAAACTCCTCAAACATTCTACTGCAGTCTTTTTTGATGAAGCATTATTCTAGTTTCCTTTCTTTTTACCAAGGAAAAGCTAAGCAATTTTTGCTTCCACCAACTAATTCAACAAGAGATTGAAGAGGGGTAACATCTTGGAGAATATGCTATTTTCTTTCCGGCAGGAGAAGCAGAGAAGACAACATCCTCATGCTCAGTAATGGAGGTTTAATTTTCAATTTTCACATCATCAGCACTTCTGTTAGAAGAGTAAACACTAATACTAATTAAAAAAAAATACCCACCTACTGTGGTACATCAGAATTTTTTACCTGGTTACTGTGAGGTCACAGCAGGACCATAAAGGATAACTAAACGGCTCACTGATGGTCAGCAAAAATTATGAAAACATTTCCACAGTCAGACATTCTCGCAGAGATCGTATTTTTCATCTGCCGTTGGCACAGCAACATAGTGGCTACTGAGCAGCAGGCGCAGTGGTAGAGCACTGGCTGTACTGCGCCCTAAGCTGGCACTGCTGTGGGGTGCCCCTCTCTTCCTCTGTCCCGTAGCAGCAAACCAATACCTCGACTCTTACCTACAACAGGTCTGAGCAAGCAGCATGGGGATGCCAGGAGGCCTGGCAACACAGGGGCCACAGTGGGTTTGACCCAGTCAGAGCCTGGGTGTTCACTACACCTTCCTTGGCTCTGCTGAGCCACCAACAACCCTCTACTTAAATGCTCTACAAGGCTTCACTCTCGACTGGAGAATTGTGTTGGGCAGTGACGTTACCAGAAACAAAACAATAGCCTAAATGCACAAAGCTAAGCTGCAGGGGGACTTGAGGCATCTGAAAGGTACAAACAGCCCTGCTCATTCCAAGATGCTTGTTGAAGCCTTATAGCTAAATCTAGATATCAATACTAGTAATGGTGCATATCACCATATATGAATATATAAAAACACCTCTGCATTACTTTCTTGTCTCATTTAAGAAGGAATTTGGTCAAAATACCAAACACAGGTTTTACACATCTTCCACGTTTGAAATTGATGGTCCTTCACTAACTGAAGCTACAAAATTGTAATAGAGGGGGAGAGAAAGA
Organism: Rhinoptilus africanus; assembly: GCA_013400135.1. Classification (NCBI taxonomy): domain Eukaryota; kingdom Metazoa; phylum Chordata; class Aves; order Charadriiformes; family Glareolidae; genus Rhinoptilus; species Rhinoptilus africanus. Next base: position 44,039 of record VXBO01000359.1, read on the forward strand.
AAGACCTACAATAGAAAATTAAGTTCAAAGGTTCAAAAAACATCAGCACTACAACCTTGCAAGATACACTGCATTCAAAAAGTTACCCTGATTCTGCAGTTCATCTAGATCCATGAACCTGCTGGGACGGGGATTAAAGCCCATTGCTGCCTCCATTTCCTTTTCTCTTTTTCTGCGTAGTTCTTGTTCATGTGCTCTCCTTGCCACCTCCTCTTGCAATTCATCCAGTTCACTCTTCGAAGTGACAAACATCTCCTCACCTTCAAAAGAAAAAAAGAAAGAAATTTTTTTGATAGTAAAATCTCAAAGTATACCTTAAAAGACAAAGAAATATTAATGGAGAATACAACTAACATTAGAAAATAACAGACTGACCAAGCAAAGACCAAAATTTCAGATCACAAATTTTGCTTTGTTAAATTTTACTTTTAAAACTCTGCCCAAGCCATTTGGCTTCCAATTGCCTTCTCTATGTCAGTCACCGGCAGAAATGCTGCAGTATTGCCCTGAGCTCCCCTGCAGCACAGCCCATCCCTGGACTCACTCACCCAAGAAACAGAAAACCGAACAGAGAAAGCCTTTGGAAGAGAGAACCCTACACTGACGCTGAAATTTTGAGGATTCTTACTGTGCTTATAACTTGTAAATAATGCTACGCCAAATTAGCCAGATCATTAGCTTTAGTAAGTAAAATGGATTCCAACTGAGATGCTTTTTATCAAACTGCATAAACAGATGAAAATGGGAGGAAAATAAAGCTTATCAATATCCTAGCCAACACAGCAGAAATAAATCAGTCATCGTTCTCACTTCAACTATAACCTGTATTCAGAAAGTGTCTACACTCCTCCCTTTCCCTTCCTCAGACATTCTCTGGAATAAAATATTTTCTCAGAATGATACATAATCAGAACGCACATCTGCACTAAAGCTCAGCCTTAGCCCAAACATCTTGTAAATATCCACTCATTTCTGACATTTTTGAATTTTGTAAAGCATTACGAGCTTGTTTTCAGGATTTGTCAATCCTACTAAGTTATTAAGAGTTATGCTTGGGAAGGTGTTTTCCCACTAATGGCAGAATACTCAGTTATGGGAAAGAAAAATGGCTTTACTTTATCAGTTAAGTCAATACTCAAAAAAAAAAAAAGCCAGAGCAACTTGATCAAAGGAATATTTTGCAGTTTTCTGCAATCCTCTCTTGTAAATCTTGCAAGTTGTAAGACTGTGTTATGTTATTCAATGTTTCTCTTCCCTTTCCTCATAATTTCACTGTGAAGATCCAGAAAGTATAGAAGAACTCCAACACAATTTACCTTGCAAAACCACTGCTAGCAAGGAAGTATATCTTACCATTTCCAATGGCGCATGTGCTGTTTGCCCAGCTCCCAACTGATGAATTAGACTCCACTTCCAAGATGCTGCTACTGTGAGACTTTGGGATGTTACGCCAGGCAGGAACCAATCCACCTGTTCGCTTCATATGAACGTCCCTCCAAGAAGAGAGTAATTATAGTTTGTCATTGTCCTAATCTCTCCAGGAGAAATTATATCTAACTTTTATTTTTACCATCACATAAATATTTACTTGCATTTTAATTTCATTTAAAAACCCAACAGCCTACCATAAGAAAATCTTGGGAGAAACAAGGAAAGAGAAAGTTAACACGGGGGAGGACAATAATTCTGTTCTCCTCCATAACAGTATGCAATGCATATTTAAACTGTGGTCCAATAGCTGTTCTCAACAGATTCTTACAGCTGAAAATCTACTGTTCTGGCCATTAACAGTCTCAGTTTATGACTGCCTGAAGCTTCCCAAACCAAGGAGAGAAACTCATTGAGCTACCTATTTACTTTTGCATATAAAAATATTGCAAGTGTCTTGCAAGACTTCAATGAACCTCTCAAACTGAAAATGTCAAAGATTTCGATACAAGACTATTGATCTCTCATTTTGTACAAGGATTCTATCAAGCAATGGCTTAACTGAAACAAAAAGGTCTACGAGCTGTTCAAAGGACAAGCACAAAGTTTGATATTTTAGTTGAGTTTTTAAATCATAGACTAAGGGTAGGACCATCTCAGATGCATCGTTTTAGCCAACATTTCTCATTCAACTGAAACCCATTTCTTTTCCTTCTCACTAGTAGTAAGCTATAAATACACCTACAAGAAAAGGAATCAAACTCACTCAGATTCCTATTTCCCTTCTATTTCTCCCCTGCCCCAGTAAACCTGTAGTATAAGCTAGGAGTGTCATTCTACATTTTTTAAAAAAATGTTATACACCATTATGTGACTACAAAAAAGAAATCAAGACTCCAATCACTCCAAAAATGAAATTTGTTGAAATCTACCTGTGGGTGCTTGAGCTTTCAGACAAGGGCATGTCCAGACTAACTGGGCTGTTGCTGTTGCGTTCACTGCTTTCATAGCCAGACTCCATCCTCTGTATTAGATGAGGATGCTGATCCACCATATGATGCTGAGTGCTCCGGCCTAGCACACCACGCTTGTATCTGACATTTGACTGGCTTGATCTTGTTTCTTGAATAGCGTGTTCCTTCACCTCATTCTCAGTAAGCTCTTTACCTGTCAAAACAAAAGTATATAGCTTGGTAGAAGACCCAAGCTTCAATACCAGCAAATAATATATACATATAAATATATATATATAATATATACATAAATATATATATATATGTGTTAGCTTTTCAACCATGCTTAAATCAGAAGTGCTGCCTTCAGTTTAGTGTAAAGCCAGCAATATTAAGCAGAAAAACACCCAATACCTTTACAGCATCCCTAGTAATGTTAAGTAATTATCTATTCAATACATTTATTTCTAAATCTTTCCCTCTGAGTATAACTTACCATATTCCCCTCAGGTAACAAAGTCTGGAAAGAAAATCCCTTCCTCCCCATAACAATCTGTATTTGTACAAGATCATTTTACAGTATCCCCAACTGCATTTCCAGTTTGTATTTGTTATTGTACCCTGTTGTATTTACTTCAGATGATGCACTTCTTACATTGTTTATTTTGCCATTTACAATTTGATGAGGCTTACATAACATCAGTTCACAGAGGACAGGAAAAAACTACTTCTTGTTCTTTTTTAATTCTTCCTTACTGATGTCACTGTGTCTTCCCCACTTGGCTCTCGTTTCCTCCCCTTGCCTCCTTCCCTGGAGCTGGGTTTTCTTCTCCCTTCACCTTTCCCTATACATATTTCTTTACGCTTCCCAATTCTTTTTGACCTTTAGCTCCTTCTAGCCAGTATCACTTGTCCCTCCCCCTCTCTGGGCCTCCAAATTTCTGCAACACCATCCCCACTACCCGCATCTCTTCCTTCTCATCCACACACTGTCCTTCAAGCACTCTGAGATGGGAGTGCAGCAGCTCCAGTACCAAAACAGCATAAAACCCAGGAACAGGTAAACATCTGGTCTCCACACCCTTTACAGTTTCAGGAGTATCCTCCTCTTGATAAGGAGCAAAATGACTGCTATATTAATTTGCATGACTAGGGAAAGGGAAGCATGGGACTGGGGCAACAAAAAATACCCAAAGTTCTTTCATAGCAGATTTTATTACCTTCAAAAACAGTAAAGCTGAGGATAAAGTCTCTACACACAAGTTGCATAGCTGCTATGGTATAAAATGGTCACAGATAAATCACCACTGGCTGCCAGGCTCTTATCCTCACAACAAGGGCGCAGCATTAATACACAAGGTACTTGCCACACCATAGTCCGAGCCATCATGCAAAAACCAGAGAAAAAAAACCCAAAAGACCAATACAAAAGGTCATTCCAAGGGACTAAGTTCCAGATACTTAGCAGTCTAGCCCTGTGTTCATTTAAGCAACACAGACAGCAGTGTTTCACTTACTATTTCCTTATGTGTGAAATTCAGCACACACAAAGCAAACCGAAGTACCATACATGCAACATGAATACCCACACAAAATCCAGCCTTCAAGGACACAACTCACCATTGACATAAATGCCATGTTCAAAATTTCACTTTCCTACTTTACTTAAGCAAAACTGGATAGTGAGGTATTGTAAATTCCACATATTCTGAAATAAATCTTTCTTCTCAAACTCTTACCTGCTTCTTCAGAGAAGGGGCTAAGCTGAGTGTAGCCACAATGTTTCCTCTTGTCTTTACTGAAGATGCTGTCTATATTCAGAGACTCTCTTTTGGGTCTCCAGGTTGGCCGGTACCTGCTAGACGAACTGGACTTAGACTCACTACTGGTACTCTCCACTTCCCAGTCTCGAGAGTGTGCAGGCAGGCTTTTTGAGGGTCGTGTTTCTGCCTGATCCACACTATTCCCTCCACGAGGGGAATTCTGGATGGTTTGAGAAATCGGCTGTGGTCTGCTGTGGATCATATTGCTCACTGTCTCTTTAAATTCCCTCAGCCTGCTGGTGCTGCTGGATGGTTTGGGGGCAGTTCTGGGGGCTTGTTTCTCCTTCAAGGTTTCTCCTGCAGTTTACAGAGACAGCAAGAGACACAAGCATAACTTCAGATTAAACTAGCAGCCCAACTTGCAGCATCTTCATGCAGACTTTGAAAAGTAAAAGCAAAAAAACCCCCAACCAACACCCCCTAAACACAGAAATAGCAAAGACAGGATAAAATGCGGATAAAGGAAGGAAATGCACGTACGCACTGAGGATCTTTAAAACATACAGAAAGAGCTATTGATATTTGAAATAGAGGAACATCTCTTGCCTTCACTATGGTATCCTGATGACTGAGCCTCATCTCCTTTTCTCCGAGACCGGCTAGAACTCCTCTTGCGGTCTGCCAGCGAGCCCTTTTTGGAAACATGCTTCTGATTGCACTCACTGTCAGTCAGGTGCCCTGGAAGGACAGAAAAACACAGTAGAGATGACAAGAGCCTTCGGACCGAGTGTTCTGTGTGCTAAGAGCAGCAGGGCTCTCCTGTTCCTTAGGAGCTGCAGATGCTCCAACGCTAACTGGCATGTTTGGGTAAGTTTTTGTATCCAAAAGTTTTTGGTTTTGCCTTGGGGACGGTGTTCTGTTTTTAAGGTCAGAAAAGAGCAATCCCGCTCCAAGGACTCTGGTTAATGAGCACTCATCCACAGGGAGAGGAAAAAGTTGACTCTGCCATCTCTTCTAATAACGTAAGGACACCACTTCCTTGCTGTCTGAATATTTTTTCAGTTTTAATGGCTATGAACACGAAACTCCTGAGGACAGCTTGCTTGACATTACTCTGCTGAATGAAGACTCAAACACATGAACGAGTTACCATGTAATAATAAATTACTGCACATCATCAGCTGCTCTGCACTAACCATCCATCTGCACCCTCTTTGCCTGCAGCAAATACTAAATAATCTCAGTTATCTTAGTCTACAGTGAAGAAGCCTCAGTTGACTCTCAAGGGCTAAGCCAGCTAATTCACATCTGCCACAAGCTAAGAGCACACACACAAACCATCCACATGGATCAGCTGACACACAACAACGTTCCCTTACTACAGCTCATGTGTCTGAGTGATAGTATTTTCTCTTGCACGCAATTTATTCACCATTTCTTACCATTAAATGTGAATTAAGAGAATTGGACATCACCAGTTTTTTTTATTGCCTCTTATTATTTTTATGGTTTTCACACATTCACAGTCCTAAACCTGCAAGCACAAACACACGCATGGCTTTACTCACGTGAGGAGTCCCAAGCAGAGATGCAGGATAAGAAGGGAATTTATGAATAAGCTACAAAGACTTTTCTCTAGTCTTTATATCACCAACTTTCACCTTGCATAGGATGATAGGAAAGGAAAATCCCTGCTACCCAATAATGGATTAACAGCCCCCAGACTGTATAAGCTGGCTGTTCTGAGACTTCCCCCTTCTCTAGAAATTAACATAAAAATCAACAACATTTAAAGCAGATTTTACACATAAAATTGTACCTTCAACATTTGAAGAAAATAATTAACTTCAACTACAATTGCTATAAAGATACTACAACAAATGAGTGTGAAGGAATCCAAACAACAAAAAGCAAGCTACACAAGACCCACATTTCTATTTATTTGCAAAGCGGAGAGTGATTTTGTAGCCAGATTCTTTAGAAACAAGCAGATTATATAAAATAAATTAAGGAAGTAAAGGAGAAATTTTGGCAGTGAAGACAGAAGATGTGCAGCAGTTAGTTGGCTAAGCATGAGTCAGTGTTTTGGGAGAGTTCTGTTTTTCCTTCACAACGTGGACTGTCACACAGCTTTCAGGGAGCGAAATAACAATATTACACCTTGTAGCTGCTCCCCTCAAGATAGAAGAGGCTTATGATTCACTTCAGAGTGTACGGCTTCTCTAGGTTAACATTCTTTCCCTCAGAGTTCTTTCAACCTGATAGGGGGTACTTGGTTAGCATCCTTCAAGTACAGAAACTATTTAAAGATATTTAGTGCTACTGGAGCTAATCTTAGGGCCTGCATAGACTAATTGGAGCCCAATTTAGCCTTGCAGAATGAAGGCTGCTTAGCTTTGCACAAATATTTTCTCCTCCTTTCACAAATGGCAGATGTTGTTCTATTGTCACTGGACATTTAATAACCATGGAGGAGATGCCAAGAATCAAAAGTTTGCAGGACACAGGCTTTGTTGTCTTTACTTGTACCTTCTGGAACAAAGACTGAATCCAACATAATACATGAATATAGAAATTAAAATCCCAAGAATATTAGCTAATACTTTACACTCTTTTTTAATTCACTAAAATAACAAGCCAGGATTTCTGTCTGAGTGCCCAATCATATGCTGAAAAGGTGTCCCTTGCTGAACATGCCATTTAAATACCTCATCCTCCAGAGGCGGGATGGCTTCATAAGCAAACAGTGATACACAAAGGAAAAGTCTGCATTTGTAGGGGCTGAGTGCATGTCTAAGAATATGTTAGAGAAGAGAATAAAATCAAACAGGTTAAAACAGAACGCCCCCTACTCCCTCCCACTGAAATCTCAGTTGCATGAATAGGGCAGCCAGAATACGCACATTTTTCTCAGCAGCACAGGTTGGTAGGAGCAAGAGAGGGCTTACACAGCCACTCTTCAAGCCCCCATTCTGAAGTACCCGGGTGCCTGAGGTCATACGACCCAATGGTGATCCTTCCCTGGAGGACGATGTGGGATAGGGTCCATAATTTTCTGGGCTGGAGTAGTGGGTAAATGGCCATTAAATGAAGGATCCTGCTCTTGCCCAGAACGATTCGGTTGACAGGTCAATGTGGATGGCTTCTTTATAGCCCCACGGATCAGCATTTGATGACTGAGCAGTTGTATGAGTTGGCAGACTGACTTTTTTGGAAAGGTTTTGGGTAGGTAAAAAAAGAGGGGAAATGCCCAGACAGGTGGCTAGCTAAGGGGACAGACTGACTACAGCTAAGGCTGAATCAGGGAAGATAAGGACAGTTGAATTTAGGTGGCAAGACAGGCTAAGCTGAAGGGAATAACATAGGATAGAATCAGCAGGAGAAGAAAGAAAAAGAAAAGGACAAAGTCACTAAAAATGACAGAACAAAAGATTACATGCTGAACTTCATGCTTACATGTTTGCAACCATCCCGCTACCCTCCCTTTTCTGCTGACTTCTGCATAGCAAGTTTTGCAGGGAGGAACCTAATCAAACTCTGTGCCACTTTTGCCAACTCTATCAACAATATTCCACTATCATTTTCAATTTTGTCTTCTTTGTACTCCGAAGAACATAATAAATTTTGTTTCCTCATCACTCAAATTCTCCTCCAACCTTCCCTTCTTTCTCACAACTCTATCTAGGACTATGACTGGAACCTACAGTGTCAAGTATTTGCTAAAACATTAAAAGTACTGTAGGGCTATCTAAAACCATGTATTACCGATACTTGGACCACTGATGAAGAATCAAAGAGTAATAAAGAAAACCAACTTCAAATATTTTTTCTGGATTTTGATATTTGTACCACAGATAGTTTCAAATGAAGCAAATACACATATAGTGTCATAATAAAAAAGCAACTATTTGGCAACTAAAAGGACAAAGTGGTATGATAGCTGTTGACATTCTGGTGCAACAGAGAGTTGCTGATTCAACTCCTGTATCTTCTTAGAAAGTCTACTTAAGGCACAATAAAGTAACTTTTCAAACAGACTTAGATCATATTTCTGATGCTCGAGAAGTCTGACCTTAACTCATGCACTACTTTTCCAGAAGTGACGTTAGAAGTTACCGTATACAGAAAAAGGCTGACTAGGGTCACTGGGCATTAATAATAGAGGAGATCTAAGCCTTCAGACTTCCAGTTAACCTCTTTTCAACTGAAGAGCGTTCAGGCAGACTGTTCAGCTGCCTGAAGGAACATATGTACAGATTGTCTTCTCATTGCAGATTCTTACTTAACTTGCTTTCATGTCACAGGCAGGAAATCATCTTATGCTCTTCCCTGATGCAGTAAATATACTACCAACACCCACTTACATAGAAAGTCCTTAGTGCTCAAGTATGAGAGATTCTGGTGATGAAAGAGCCTTTCCCAGACAGCTGCAACTCCTGAAATGAAGTAACTGCCCGTAGATGAGTAAGTAGCACACACAACACTTACCAAACCATACAAAGGCACTGTGCAGGTTCCAGCTTAGAGAATTATAGGCAGGATTGTGGATAACAGAAAACATGCCTGTAAATATTTATCTGGCTAGATAAAGGTCTACAGAAGACAACAAAACATTTAAAATTGTGCTTATTTTTTGTGAATGCCAATGGTTCATTACAAACCAAAAACATTTAGGATACTAAACACTGTTCACTATTCTGTTACAGGTTGTACGTGTAGAGATTTTTCACTGGAATCCACTGCAGTCATCACATTTAATGACAACGATCACACAGATATAACAGTATCTGCTACCTGTGTCCCTGCTGCTTTGTGAAGCTGCATCGTTCTCCACATTGTAGATGACAGTCCCCTGCGAGTCAGAGGAGAAGTGACTGACCACAGACTCGTAGTGCGCCTGTTTATAGGGATAGCTGTCTGTAGAGGAATCTGTCCTTGTATCACTTGAGATGGAAGGTTCTCTCCCTGGGGAAGGAAGGAAGCAATGCAAAATTTCAATCTTTTGGGGCTATTGTAAAAGTCAGGAGAGGCTAAAAAAAGAAAACAGAGGAAACTACAGAAGTTAACAGAAAAACAGAGTACCAAACATATAAACTCCGATTCCAGGATGCCAGAGCTTATGGGAAAGGTCCTCTCCTTTGGAAGGGGGTAGAGAGTTACATTTCTTCTGCAAGCCTTTATTTCTTTCTCTTTGATAACTCCAAACTTAACAAATCCTTTCATTACGCAAAATTAAACTTCGTCCATTGGACTTAAAGTACACATTAGCACCACACTGAAATTATTTTTCATTAATTTTTGACACTACCAAGTGTAATTAAAATATGAAATATGCTGCTTCAGGGGAAGTCAAAGTTAAAAAGTTAAAAAATTAGTCAAGTACAAAATATTAATAAGGGTAATAAGAACATCCCAAGTTATAATAATTATCACATTTCATCTATTATGAATCAAAAGCTTATCTAGTAAAACTTTATACTGAAATTGTATTATCTTAACCAAAGTAACCCACTCCTCCTCAAGACGCCAGCATTGATGCCCTGCATTAAGTGGGATACTTAAAAGGATGAGGCACGATGATTCAACTTCAGTAATTCCTAAACTCAGTAAAAAGAGGATAAAAAGACAACCTTCTCCCATAATTTTCAGTACGTAAAAATAAAAATCTGAACAGTTTAAAGACTGTTGGCCATTTGATATATGTGATTTATACACTCCTGAACACACAGGATATTAATTTCATACTCATTTCTCAGTGGAGAACCTTAAGGAAAAAAAAAAAAAAAAAGAAATTCAAGAAGACAGTCATTCTTATGTTTAATTGCAAATAGCCTGATGAAACTTCACATCTTTGGTGAAAGCAAGTTGATGTTCTATTTAAGGATGCCTAACAACATTTTAAGTCAGAAACTTCCCCTCACCTCATTACTGGTTAAAAATCTGATTAGTCTAAAGAAACAGAATACAGCTGTTAATGGAGATCACGGTCACAACAAAGATCAACGTAGGCAACAGGAATCAGTGCTGTGAAACTGAGTACTAGAAAACAATTTGTAAACTGAAGTATTTATTCAACAGAAAGTTAGTTGTTTGCACTTAGCTTCACAACATTTTGTACTAGTATCTTTCACAGTCTTTCCTCCATAATTTGTAGTACCAGATCTTGATATGATCAGATGCATTGATCAGATTCCTTTGACAAAAGTTCAGGTACAATATTAACAACTTAAGAATAAGCAGTTTCTGTTCATTTCTGAATTATGGTCTGTGGGTATCTGATAACACTGAGGAACCCAGAAGAAGCCATAGTTACACTTAGTGGGGCAAAAAAGTCATCCTGAAAAAGGTATATTAGGGTAGAAACCCCTGGATATTAACAAGACTAGAAAATAATTCACCTCTATTTGACAGGAAAACATGTAGGGTATGATTTCTCCTGGTACTTCAACATACAGTAGCTCACAAATTGTCTCAAGAGCTTGGTATCAATGTTGAACACTGAGGACTACTACAGAAGTAAGCCTTGAGGACTCACCAAGTATTTTTGAAATGAAAGAGCAGGTTACTCACTATAGCCTTCTGAATTTTATCCGAAAGGAAGCACCTTTTTTTTTTTTTAAAAAAAAATATATATTTGTATTCAGCTTCCTGAAATAATTTTTGAACACAATAATATTAGATACTGCAGAGACAATGAGCAGAAGGGTTACCTATGCATTTCCTGGAGATCAACCAGCAGAACAGCAAAGCAAATTTATAGCATATATTGACCTGAAGCTCATAGAACTGCTCATAATTGATACGTAGCACTGAAGGCCCTCCTCTCCCTCCTCCAGACTTCCCAACAGGAAGACAGGTTTATAAATTGCAAGGCACTTTGTCAAGTGAGAAGTGAAGGTCATCTTACCAGTGGTTTTATTTGCATTTATTTTTAAGAGGAGCTGGAGATTTATTTCATTACTGGTAGATTGTCAACACATAAATAAGGAGATAGCAGATGTTCTCTACAGATTCATTGACCAGGAAGCACGAAGTTAGCTACTGGACAGGAAAAACATAAAATATTCTCGGAATTACAGTTGTATAAATAGGCTAAAATCCTGGAAGAAAGGTTGTATTTATGGTTTTAGTCTTGTTTTGCTCTCCTTGGCAACTTACAAACCCATCTCTAATCCAGGATATTCTCTGCAAACATCCAAAAATGGAAACAATCTTCTTTCGCAAAGCCATTACAATATAAACTTAGACCCAGTTTTTATTTTCACCCTATCTGGATTGCAATTGTGTATCTTTCTCAAAATGTATCTATTTCTCTTTAAATGAGGCCTCAGCCCCCAATGGTGCCAGTAAGAGACAAGCCAAAGGCTGAAGATGCACTGTTTCTGTCTCTTTTTTTTTTCTTTTTTAGTAAAATGGTATTTCTTTCCCTTCCCCCACCTCCCTTCACCACCCTAGCAGAGGACTCATTTATGACGCTTTCTTAATATTTCTTTTCCACAACTTCCCTCCTGAGTTTAATGCTGCAGCTTCCTTTAATTTTTATGTGGTCGTGAATCTCTGGTCTCGTTCCCTTCCTGTTAAAACGGTTGATGGATTTATGAACTCAGACACTGAAGTCGTCAAGTTATTGTTTCTCTCTACATTCATGCCACAACAGGTCCTTCTTTTTTTTTTCCACAGCCCCCCCAAGTTTCTTTCTCCAAACCTTATTGCAAAAGATTACTACCCAAACAATCAACAGTCTTGGACAGAGATAGAGGTTCAAAGGTGAAACCCTAGAAGTCCTCTTCAGAATTCTACATCAGCTTTGACAAGCAACAATGACCCCTGCTAACAAAACCACATCCAAAACAGAAGAAAAATTCACACATGCAATATTACAGCATAAAGGTATAAGGCATATAGTCCAGACTTCTTACCCGAGTCTTCACTATCATAGCAAGTCCTGCTATATTGCTGTAAATCCACTTGAGGGGGCAAGTCTTGTGTTGACACTGGAGTTCCTCTTGGATCTGCATACAGCAGCAGCAAAGGCTGATAGTGACCCTTAATGCACTTTGTCACAACATCTTTCCATTTTGGACCAATCTGAATTAACAACAACAATGAGAAAATGCACAAGAAAGAAAATTATTTCAGAAAATCCATAATAAGCTCTCTTCCCACCCCCAACCCCCTACTTCTTTCAGAGTTTGATTTTCCACTGACATTAACTCCTTCTATATTCATCATTGAACTAGACTCACCAAAAAAACTCTGGAATAAATCCAACTGAAATCAAGGTATTCACCATCTTATGGCTAAACAAGTTACAATTCCTGCTAAAAATACGACTACAAAAATAATCTTTCCCTTTCTGATTTTTTTTCATAAAAAACTTTTCATCCTCTGAAACATTCTAACTGCATCAATCAAAAAAAAAGTTAAAGAATTTCCTTAATCCATCCATCAGCATAAACGAAGGGAACAATAAAAGAGATCAACAGCATGACACCAAATTCAAATCAAAGCTAACCACTTTGGTGTGCGAATACTTCTGCTGTTACAGAACCCCTGGAAGCATTTTGACATGCCAGGCAATAATTCATATAGTTACGTTAATCTCAAAAATCTTCCCCACATACTAATACAGGTTTCACCTAATATGCTGAATATCTATTCCAACAAATTTGCTCCATACACAAGTGTTCTACTAAAGTACTGCAGTACCTATCCCTGGCAAAGTTTTGCTGCAGAGAAATGTGACCGAACAAATGCAAGGATTAGAGTTTCCCCTTTGAGACTGTGCTTGGCATGACTACAGGAGAAAATTTTCCTCTCTCATCTTTGTGCTTCCATGACCAGAAGGAATAAAAGGAGAGTGGTGTGAATTAATGCCAAACAACTAATGGGATGTAATAACAGTGTGCCAAGATCCCAGCGCTGGTATCTTTAATGTCAAGGACCTCATGCTTGCTGAAAAGACTAAAAAAAAAGCACTAACAGAAGAAGCGGAAAATTTGGTTTTGGCAGCAACCACTAGCGAAGACTGGCATCTAGATACTTCAACACAGAACCCAAAAAGCAGGCACTAAATAGCTATACCACTTTCAGCAAGGGAAAGAGATGTATGTTACCTGTGTGCACAAGTAAACTGTAGGTTTTCAAACAACAGCATAAAAGCAAGACTGGCAGCCAACAGAACAGAACTAAGAAAAAGGCTTCTGAGACTTCTGGTATGCTTTTTTGAGAATGCTTTACTTTGCTCAGAAAAAGGAGGAACACAGTTATGGATCTTGAGTGGAAAAATAGCCAAGATTTCTCAAAATCTGTAGAAAATGGTATGGATATACACACAAGTAGCTAACAAATGTCTAACTGACATTATTTTTCTAAACATTATTTTCTCACCTCTTTGACATGAGCATCATCAAAGTACATCCACTTGCGGATTTTAGTTTGGAAGAAGAAGGTAGAATAGTGTTTTCCATAGTAACAGATCATTCCCACCAAATACAGCTCTGAGTGTTTTGCTCTGTCATCAGTCACTCTGAAGAAAAGCTTCAAGAAGGGAGGTAAAAAAAAAAGTAAGAAAAAATTAATAAAGTGCCCAGAATTCTATGCTCTGCTTTATGTTTCAGGACCTCAAAGCACTACAGAGAGGTGTCAGGTTTTTACTTCAAAAGACAGAGAAAACAAGGCAATAAATACTTGAGTAATCAACCAACATTTAAGCAAATCCAGTGACCTAGACCAGGAACGGACTCCTATCAACTCAGTAGATGCTCAAAAATAGAGTCAGTCTTGGAGACCACTGCTGTACTTTAAGGAAGACCTTTACAACAATGATATATACCTTTTCAGAATTTGAAGTGCGGTTCTACCCTGAAAATTTGTATTCTCTGTGTCATGCTTGACGATTATATCAAATACTGTTTAAACCATTCATTCCTCTCTGCTTTGTGGAAACAAAGCGCTTCTGACAGTGAACAGGTGGCATTCATTCTGACTTGAGCAAAGACATATTTATGACTTCACATAAAAGATGAACTGAAGACACTAGTAGGTCAAAAGAATTCATCACACAACATATTCTCTGATCCCTCAGCTTTTATATGGAGCATGGGACAGATGGGATGGAATACCCGTGTAGGTCAATTTATGATCACCTGTCCTGTCTGCTTCCCAGCAGGTGGGACCCCTCTATGCCCCTCCAACAGGCAAATAATGAAATTAGCTGGTCTTGGTTGTTACAGAAATAAGTATAAGCAAGAGCCTCGCTGCATACCATTCCTTGGCACAAACCATCTTATCACTCTAAACAAATTGTTTCAGACACAACATGCTGTTAATTTCGGAGAGTTGGAAGAGGCCTAGCTAAGAAATAAAATTACTGAACAGAAAGTTGGTTCTGTTTTACCTCAAACCAGGACACTGACTATTTAATTGACTGTGTTTTACTTGAAAATGCATAGGACTCATTTTTCAGTGCATTACTGCTTTAATATACAAGGACCACACTCTTTCATAACCACATTTCCATTAACTTGCACTAATTTTGGTACTCTGTGCACTAGCCAATGCATTTTTATATATATATATATATATGTGTGTGAATGTGTACATATATGTTTTACTTATTTTAATGTAATACCCCAATGCTACAATAAGACACAGCTACAATTTGGTATACCAATAATTCAGCTCTGAAGCATCAGCTGAAGTAGAATAACTGAAATGTCTAAGGGACAAGCCTCTGGATCCCAAATGCTATTTCATTTAATCTATCATTCAATCACACAGTGCCAGCCACCATCTCTCAGAGACTCCTCAGTTACAAATAACTCTTAAGTATTATGACCACACACTTCAATGTAAAGAGGATTTAAAGAAGTCAGGAAAAAAAGAACAAGAAAAAAAACCCACCCAAAACTACGTTTTGTCTTCAAAAGAAATAGAAATAAACTCTGCTCTTCAAAAATGAAAGAGTACATACATATTTTCATAGAAATGGCACAAATCTCAATCCAGAATTTCCTTGCACTTCAAAATATTTTTTTGATTCAGATAAACTTTGTTTTCTGGAGTAATTTTTAATTTTCAGTCATTTCAGTAATTCAAGAACATGCAATTACACTAGTACTTTCACAGGTTTTGTGAAGCATTCAGAAAAACAGTTAGATCCTTGGATCTGCCCTCTATTCCACTATTTATGGAAATTGAAAAGGTAAAGGTAGTGAATTTTTATTTTTCTCAATCCGCTACTATAGACTACCATGAGAAATTGTGTTTGTAGGTAGTGTCAAAATACAAAAACTCACATCTCCCAGTTTAAGGCAAGTGCCCAGACTGTGAATCACATCCTCAGCCAGATCAGAGTGGTCCGAGTCCCAAACCAAGCCAATGGTGATGATCTGTGGAGAGTTCATCAGCACACGACGAATACGGATCTTTTCCCCACAGTTACTCTGAGGAATTAAATAAAACAAAACATTGAATATAATCCTACTTTTATTATAATGATAAGGCAAAGCACTAACAAGTCTAAGTTTCAAAAGTACAGCTTCCAAAGAGGTGGTGGTGAAACACAGCAGATATAATATGCTTAGTGTCAAGATATGAGCTTCTTATGCCACAGATGAGAAGAGTTGTCAAGACTATTTGGTATTCACAAGCTTTAAAGTGAACACTGATGATTCTTCCTCATACAGCTGATAATGATTAAAAGGTATAGTGCAAAAGTAGGCTTCTTTAAAAAAGCATAAGAAAGCATATATGAAAGATCCCCAAAACATTCCTAGAAATTGGAACGCTCACTAGGGAAAGCTGTCTTTTGATCAGAACTCCAGACTAAAAACTGTATTTACAGAGACTGATGCTTTATATGACAGTGTCAGAAAAAAGTTCAAGGCGCTGCTTTGCTGTTAAGATTGGGTGGCTGCTCTACAAGGTACCTCAAGCATCTCATCTTAGGATAGTTAGGTCAGTATTCCTATAAATATGAGAGCAGCAGCTGGAAGATCAGGAGAATAAGACATGTTTTACTAACCCATAGAAATTTTTCATTTCTTATTTCCTTTTGCCCTTCCCTCTCCCATTTTTTCTTTTTAAATAACTACTAGCGCTTATTGACTGGCTAGTCTCCCCTCAGTCTCTAGCCAGAGTATTTCTCAGAGATCAGCTTGCTTGTGAAGCTAAGACATTTCTCAGTGGTCTTTCCTACTTTATCACCTGGTGGAATTGTGGGCATCTTTAAAGTATCACAAAAAAAGTCCACCATCTGAATTAAGAGATTATCACTGTAATTTTACCAAACAGTGCATTCTTTTTTTATTTTTTCCTTTTTTTTTTTGGCAGGGTAGGGGCAGGGCAACAGCTATGACAAAGGCCCTTTGCAACACTCACTTCCCCCCTGTGTCAGGTCACAAAGGTACCTCCAAAAGATTCCATTAAAAAAAAAATTCATACTGAGAATAGTTTCTCACCTCTACAGAGACCAGTTTCACAATTGGATATAATCATTTCAGACACTACAACCAGGGAAGAGATCATAAAGCATTTCTTCCCCACAGCAATCTAGAAAGTTAACCAGAATTTCAGTCCCAATTATCAACGAGAGACAAAAATGAAAAATTCAAACACCAGAAAGAAATGAGCTCAACAACCAGGCAATGAAGACAGATTTTTTTCACAGGTAGAGGACCGTGACGTTTAAATGCAGATATGAGGTTTTAATATTAAGATGACTATATTCACACATATTTTGCAAGGGTCATTCAAAGTACAAGCATTCCCATGGATTACCTCACAACAAACCTATCTTACTCTCAAAATTGTCTTCTTTGCTTCAGCTAGCTAACATCAGCATCTTCTGCAAGACAGAGGGAATACAGCATCCTGATAAAAAGCTTCCCTTGTATGAATTTTAGGCCACTATTAGCTAAGCCTCAATAGAAAATTTTCCCAAATAGGAAAAAAAGGGGCAGCAAGTACTGGCAAGCAATTTTATCCAACCAATTATTTCACAGTTTACTCTGACAAAGAACGTCTTTCTATTAAATCTCCCATGCTTTGGTTATTAAATAGCTGGACTCACATCAATCTTTTAAACAACAATACAATACCTTATTTTCTTTCTTTTACTCAGAAAAGTGAGTGACTATTTACCAATATTAAAAAAAATGAAAATTATGTTTCAATAGAGACTAAAAGTGAATGTTTCAGAGTTCTAAATTACAGAAAGTGGGGGCGATAAAATGGAAATACTTACACTGTCCCCAGGGAACAGGCACACTAGACATTCCTGTTAGAGCCTGTATTGCTTCACTGATGACTGCTGAGGCATCCAACAGTAGTCTTACATGAAGCAGCAATTATGCAGCTGTTTCCTGCCCTACCTATTAATCAATATGTAAAGAGGTCTGATGATAACTCTTCTTGCTTACTAATCTAAAACCCTGGCTCTGGACATGCTCAACTTAAAAGAGAGAACAAGGTATCAAACTCTTGCTTTACAAATCAAGACCTTATAATTAAAAAAATTATCATTTTATATTTCCATTAAATTTGTAAATTTTTCTTAACCCAAATGATACACGGATTTAATTCAGCTGAATTTTGTCAGACTTTTACTGCATTGCAGAACAGAACATTTTTAAGAATGGCAGCCTGTGACCATCAACTGGACACATGCAGTAATTCTTTTAGAGTGGTTCAACACCAGTCATCACTCACAACAACAACTATAGCCTACACTTTCTGGTCAGTATCTCCCACACTCTGAACAGAAAACCTCATCCAGAAAACCAAACTCCTCCAAAATTTTCTGCCTCTGGCGTAGCTCTTACAGGTACACTGTGTAGCCTATAAGCCCTTCATCGTCGGGATATTCTCTGGCAGTGGGAAGCCGCAGTCCTTTTCTCTTTCCCTCTGACCAGCATTTCAGCTGTATGATACAGGTACAGCAGTTTGATCAACAGTTCAATTCATTCAAAATGAAAGGTAGTAATGAAATTGAATAGAAGCTTATCTAGGCAAAACAACCCATCTTGTACACATGTGACCAGTGACTGGTACCAGAAGTTCTGCTATCTGTGCCATAGCATGGTAGCGATGAAAAGATTTTACAAGAAATAAGTAATTCTTTTCTCATGCTATTATTACAGATGAAGCACACCACCCTCAACAGAAAGAGCCACGAGAGAAACTGGCATGAACTGTGGGAACACTGTTCTAAAAAGCCTAGCTAATCAAACCCACTGTCAACATACAGACATTTCCTACAAAAAGATTCAGCCTTTGAATTCTTTGTCACTTCCATTTCTTTAAGTGAAAGCCCAGAACTTTCATCATAGGATGAAAACAACATGATTTCAGCTTCATGCAATGCTAGTGTTGGAGTCCTCACCAACTCCTGTTGAAGCTGAACAGCAAATATATGACATGTACTTATAGCAGCCACAGAGGCTCGAACGGGAATGGATTGTGTGGCCATCTCCCAGGAGCAATATAAGCATTTCCAATTTCTCACCCTCATCACCTTTTCTGTGGTTTCTAATTCTCTGAAATATTAATTCATAGTTTCCATCCAAACACTATGTATATTTCTGGTCTTACTACTCATGTCTAGTCAAAGAAGCACTCAACATCTGTATTTTTTCCCTTTCCTCCATTGAATAACCAACAGATACTGAATTCAAATGCAAAGAAAACTCCCTTACCTATCCTTTTTATCATTATGATGAGCTAAACCCTGAAAATGATCGTGAGTTACAGGTACACATCAGTGTAATCTACTAACTCTCTTCTGTCCTGCCCATTCTCCCCTCAAAAAGGAAAACTAAGGGTACTAACTGGACAGTTTCGCAGGTCTCCCATAGTGCTGGCGTTCTGTAGTAGCTCTCCAAACATATCTGGAGTGGGTTTCTCTCGTCTCTCCAGCATACAAATAGCCTGATTGCTTCAGTATATAGAAAGCAAGGAAAACAAAAGTTTAACAATGAAATAAAACACAAACCCACATTAAGTATATGTTTCCCTTATGTTTTATGAAAAGTTAAGAACCTTAAAATACACAATACGTTTTATATTTAAAATTGTCATACACAAAAATCACATAATTATTAAGTGTGAATTACTACATCTTCCATGGTAATACTCCATAAAGAAACCAATTAATACTTAAAACAGAAACAGTTTCTAGTTTGGCTTAAATTTACATCTTAAAAGCAAGCATTTTGATAAATACGTGATTGCAAAATGAAATATTTGCTTCATAATGCTTCCCTTCAGTAACCACAATCCTAGCAAAGCAGCACAGGAAAGAACATCCTTTATAACAAAAGACAAAAAATAGCATGGTACCCAATTGATTTTGCTGTCCAAGTTGAAAGAAAGATGACAATAAGTACCCAAGAGTACTAATGCCCAAAACATGTTCATGCTTTAAATTGTTTGAGAGATAAACAAACGTATCACTGTTTATTGGTGTTTTTAAAATAACGTGTGACTTAAGATTTATTGAAATATTTCATATAAAATACTGAATAACATTTACATAATTATTTTCCTGTTTTTCTAATAAATAATATTCTGATACACAGTGTCTGCTGGTAACCTCAAGAAAAACTACAGCTCAGTGGAACAGCAGGTAAAAGACACAAGGGGAATGCTTCACAATATTCCTTATACACTGGTAAAGTGTTAGCTTTTAACAGAGGTCTGCATGAGAAGAGCAATCAGCAGTTTTCAAGACAATTTTCTCAGGCTCTGTAACTACATCTCACATGCAGGACAAGAAACAAAGAGAAGTTTTCATCCTAATCAAAATTTCAAGGCAAAAGTGAATAAGACTCCTGCCTCAATGAGATTTAAGCAGCTTTTAATTGAGCAGCCACCTATCAAAAGAAAAGATGACTTTTCCCCTCTAGCATTCATTCAAATGAACTACTACAGAGCTAGAGCTATTGCTCTATGCACCATCTCCTTCAACAAAAGGTCATAGTGATCAAGAGAGTTCCCCAGTAACTAGAAAGCAAGAGCTATACCCATCCAAGAAATAGGATTTGAGGAACTTCAGGCTGGTCAGTCTCGCTCCAGTACGTAAAGTGATGACAGACCAAATCCCCTTGGAAATCATTTCCAGGCATACGAAGTACAAGAAGGTAAGTCAGAGCAGATAGAGTCTCCTATCAGAAAACCATGAGTTCTGTTGAGGAGGCAAAAACCTTGCTGGACATTCAGGCTCAGAGGACCAAAACATAACCAGTAGTCAGTTAAGAGCTGTGTTCCTCAGGGCTTAATACTGGGTCTGATGCTATTTAACATGTTCATTAACAACCTGGATGATGAACCAGAATAAACCCACATCAAGTTTACAGATGACACCAAACCAGATGAAGCAGTCAATATTCAGAAAGGGAGCCATCCAGAAGGATCTTGACAGGTTGGAGGAAAGAACTAACAGGAATCTCATGAAATTCAGTAAAGGAAAACATAAAGTCTTGCACTTGGGACAGAGCACACTCAGTGCAGCTGTACTGGCAGCCCATTGAATGGCTGAGGAGCAACATCACAGAAAGCTGGTAGAGAAGCTGGGCACAAGCCAGACTCTTTGCAAAGGCAGATAGAAAGGACAATAGGCAAAAGATGCAGAAAAGGAAATTCAGACTGGATATAAGGAAAAAAAAAATTTACAATGAGTGGTTAAGCACTGGAACAGGCAAGCCCAGAGAAGTCATGGAATTTCTGTCCTTGAATGTTTTCAAAACTCATCTGCACAAAACCCCAAGCAGCCTGATCTAGCTTTGAAGTTAGCCCTGCTTTGAACAGGAGGATGAAGTAAATGTCCAAAGGTGCCTTCCAGAATAAATTAATTTTTATTTTTCTTATCTTGCTTCTTAACTCACCTGCTCACATATTAAGGTCTTTCAAAATGTACATGAGTCCTTACCACTACAGTTGTCAGATTCAGAATCATAAATAGACACACTGATCCATGCCTAAACTGATAGCTTCTGCTCCACTAAATCCTCATGTTCTTTATCACAGTTATCCAAGCTCCATCAACTTTGAATAAACCACATTCTGGATATTTAATCTTGTGACAGTAAGATCAAACTGCAATACCAATATACAAAAAACCACAGTTCTCTTCCCTGCAAAAATCTCAACTCACCAGAGTGAAGTTGTAGAAATATAATGTACCATCTGAATGAAAGGTAATGGGTCAGAGGTGGCACCACAGCTGGTACAAACACACTAAAGAGAAAGAAAACATAATACATGACAAGATTAAACAGGTATTTCCACAGCAACACTTCTGCTTATATCTTTTTTACCATGGCAATGCATGCCTTAGAAATGAAAACTTGAAGCTTGAGAACTGGTGCTTTGTATAAAGCTTGTATCATTACCTCACCTGTTCAAACAGGGTCATAGCAAACTTCTGATGGGAAACACAGTGTGGCGCAGTGCAAATATCTTCCTTTGTCTCATCTGCAATGTGGAAGTGAATTCGCATTAACAGGTTTTCCTAGCCAAAGAGAGAATAAAAAGCAATAAAAGCATTACATCATTTCAAATGTAGACAAAAGATAAAACGTAAATCACAAAAGCACGTCAGATGCAATAATGTTATAAGCATTATTTACAGAGACAGAAGCCTCCTGCAAATTTTTGAAAGTTGCTTAGTAAACAAAGCAGTTGTCATTTCCTTGATATAAAAGAAAATGGCTACCACTTCTGATTTGAAATGCTCTGTCAAGTAATCATTTATTTTATTTACAAGAACAGCTAAAAATTGTCACTGAGTATTCCGTCCAATTCTCAGGCATCAATGGATTTGACCAAATGTAAGAGACATAGCGGCTCTGCAGTTTTAAAATCACTGGGTTGCCACTAACTTATCATCATCAACAAAAAGTAACCCGACTAAATGTCTATATTCCACAAGGGCTTTGAAATATGTCAAATCAGCTACATTCTATCAAAAAAGGGGAGCACTAATAAATGAAGAGGCAGACCAAATTCTTCAGAAACAAAAGCACTGAGCATTTTCTAGATATTACTTCACACAACTCCATCTCTTTTCAGGTTCCCAGGAGCTCTTGTCCTAAGACTTCCTCTCCTCCCACTGTTGCCAACATTAAGCTGGGAGTGCCAGAAGTCTACTGACACCTCTTCCAGCAGCACCCTTCGCTATCGCTATGAGCTGCCTAGATGGTTTATAGGCTTGGTCAAGATTAATTATTAGGCAAAATAGCTCTGACCCTGTACAGTTTCCCTTGAACTTTAGAATCTAAGATCTTCTGCCATTTAAATTAAATCTCTGCCTTCAGGGCTGAAAAGGTTAACCAAGTGAAAAGCTACGGAATTATCTCTGCCTTAAAGCTTAACCTCAAAAAGGAACTTGTACCCATTTTAACTGTCCTTGTGCCAGTACGGTTAACCTAACAAACCTGCTTGTGGGGACTCACACAACAGTATCAGATGGGCTATTTAGATTAGCTTCCTCAAGGAAGAAACTAAATCAAAAGTTCCTGTGTTCTACACCCTACAAAACTCTGCTCAAGTGCTGGACTACACACAAAGATTTGATATAACTCTGCTCACAGGGGCTTCTGTGGAGGCCAATGTAATTTATTTCACTTTGAGGCTTTATCGGTGTGAGCTACTTCCTTTTTAAGCAAGCTTATTAAACTACACTATTTTGCTATATTAGTATTCTACAAACACATACTTGGGGCTATCATAAGCCCGTTTATCAGTCCACTTAGTTTAGGAGGAGAACCACAACAGCTATATGCATTTAACTTATTTCTATGTTCTCTTACAGTACAAGTCTACAATTAGGTAGGTATAGAAAATGAAAGATTTAATGTATAGGAAGGACTCCACTCTGATAAGGGCTTTACCTAAGAGAAGTTTTACCTTGCAGTAGTAAATCCAGTATGTTTGTATTTTGGTTAAGAATGAACATCTTTGTTAACAACCAAGTAGGATACAAACACACTTGGGCAACCCTACAGACCATCATTTCCAAAGAGGGCAGCAGCCAACAGGTCAGCAAGACAAAAATGCCTCCTCATTAAGTTAAAGAAATTTAGGAGACCGAAGGAGGAAAAGAAGGAAACGTAGATAAGAATAAAATCTTAACATAATGGATGCTGAGAAAGAGTTTGAGTACAAAAATAAAGCAGGTAGGTAAACCTAGGGATGCAAGATTCATGTAAAAGCCATCTCCCAACCACAATGGCCAGATAAACAGATTTAAAAAAAAAAAATTGTCAGTTAGATAGATTATAAATACAGCAACAGAAATATCTGGAGACAATCCATTTTACTGTTGCTTACGTCACAAACAAACAACTGGGTTGGGTGGGTTATATTTATGTATTTTTACCTTCCTTTAACGAGAGTTTGTAAAAATAATTTCAGAATAACTGGCAAACAAGATGTCCTTTCACACTTTTGAGGTGACCCTTAAAATCCTAAAAAGAATCCTGGATCACTTTTGCAGTGCAATTTTTTTAATAAGTCATATTCAAGACACACCTGAGATTGCAAGAATCACATACACAAAAGTAACTGTAAAAACAGGTAACATTGATCTTTCTATTTCAAAATGATTAGTGATGACTCTCAAACCGAATACTGGTTCCCCAATGGATCACTTCAAGCTCGGGGATCTCGCTGTGGGCTTTTTGAGGCCACACATGCAAGGTCTCTTGGAATTTGGGAGAAATGAAAAACAAACAAACAACATCGTGTAGTGGGGGTTCCCATCTATGCCTGTCATATCTTTCAGTTACACTCACAAAACATTCAGCAGCATCATCCATGATGCCCAGCTGGAAGCGTTGCTCATCCTGAAATGTCTTTGCAAGAGCAGTGCGCAGGGCATCAGAAGGCAGTACCTTCTCACTGCTACATTGAAACTGGTTGAAGATACTCTATCAAGAAAACAAAAAGATAGTTAAGTTACTGTATTTTCAAAACATTGCTCAAGTTATCTGAAAAAAAACAACAAACCTTTAACGCACTTTGATCAAGCAACACACAGATATTTGTATTGGACAAGGACTACGCAAGAAAATCCTAAAAGTTCCTCCTTTGAAATTATATCCACCTTTGTGTATTCCTTCCTTTCCTTTCACACATCTAAGGGAGGGTGAGGAGCTTACAGGTAAATTTCCCTCAGTGTCAATCCCCCTCGGATCTTACTCCAAATTTGATTCCTGAAGCAAATACAAAGGACACCAGAACTTCCATACTACTTCTTCCTATTTCTCCCTCTCCAGTTTACTTTTTCCAGTCCCTCCTTGGTTGCTCTCTTCTTACACATGCCACCTTCTTTCCTCTTCCAAGCAACTCTTTCCAGACATCTTAGCCCTTAAACAGCCACAATCTGCTGCTTGCACCCTAAGGAATTTACCTTCCAGGAATTCCAAAAAGCCAGTAAGAATTAAATGATTTTTGGGTAAGCATGCAGGAGGGTAAAGGCACAACATGAGCAGCAGTTCCTATGTATGGCCATAAACCCGTATTTGCATAACTGTAACTCACAGGTCATCTGGGTAATCATTTGAAATGACAAGTACTTCTAAAAAGAGGCATTACTGTTGAAAGTGTGGGTTATATGCATGAAAGTTCAGTATATATTCCCAACTGATTAAAAATCTGCTTTTATTTTGTGTGTGTGTATATGCGAGATATCCAAAAGATCTTGTGAAGTTACTTAACTTTCATTGTGCCCTCCTACAAAAACAGGATCCCAATTCCGTATGCAAGATCCTCAGTTTAAGTAGAAACTTCTAGCCCTTATTTTCATACAAGACCATTCTGTCTCCATCACCACTCCGCTCTACTTTCTACCTCATTTCATGACAAGCAATGATCTTCATCCATGTCAATCTCAAAATTCTGCTTGTCCTTTCCTGTAAAACTTTCCTCACAATTTCCCTAAAGATTGCAAAAAAACTCCATTCTTACTGCAAGAGAAAAAATGGATCATCTTCAATCTTGCACCACTTGGCTTTTCTGCCTTCTAAACTTAGACAAACAAGGAGAAAGCCAGCTTCAAACTAGTTTGCCAATTTGGTTTTCTTTCAAATCTATAGTGAGAATCTGTAGTGATGCTGACTTATGTATTACTTTCTCCCTTTATTACAGAAAGCTACTCCCCACTATACTTAGGATCTATGTTAATTGGAAATAAATAAGCTCAATCTTTCTCTCTAACTATTCTTGTTTGCTTCTTATTAGGAAACGAGCAGGTAAACTGGGAGAAGGTTTGCCAAACCGCATAACTTCGGCTGCTTTGAAGAAGCTGAAAGAGTGCAGAAGACAGCTGTCACTGCACAGCCAGCAAACCAACCTCCGTGCCCCTGCCTTTTCTGGCCATAGGAGCAGCACAATTTATAGTGTTGACATCCAATCTAGTATCTAATGAGTATCTAATACAGATGTTAAAGACCCATCTCTCTTTACAGCTATTTTTATTTTGTTATTCCTTATGGTGCTCATTCATAGGTGAAGGCCCACTGTGCTGAATCCCATAGCTCTTCCAATATTGCCTTTTATTAGGGTATCAAATAATGACGAGGAAAGTGGTAATGAAGAGAAGGCTGTGAGGCAGCAAGTCTCACAATTCATGAATTACAGACAATACCTCTCCTCAGTTACCATCTACATATACAAAAATTGAAAGAATGACAAAGTCTCTGTACCTAACAACCTTGATTCCCATTTCTGTCACTCTCAGAGCAAGTTTCATGTTTCATTGGTAAATTTTCTCATTTCACTGGATCTCAGAAAAAATTAAAAGGCAGTAAATCATAATTCCGTACTGCTTCAGCACTTTATATTAAATAATTTTAAAGCACTCAAAAATATTCACAACTGTGGTTTAGAAATGTGTTTATTCTGGTTATCATCAATCTCACTTCATACATCTGGAAGTTGAGGCACTTGTGTAATGACTGGCAGGGAACCTCACTGCAGGGAACTGATGGACAGAAGGTGATTTACTTCAGTGACAGCTCTGAAATGGCTCTGCACTCTTGGTGGGGAGGAGAGAATCAATGCAGGCTCCAAACTAGGTAAAAGCAGAAGCAAGCAAGCAATCCAAAACTCTTATTTTAAATTTCCATCTTTAAAAAAAACAGTACGCTTTACTTTTACTCATAACATACCTACTAGTTAACATAAAGAGACCCAGTAAGGAAAAAGTGATCCTGATGATTATAAGCAACTGTTTTTCACAAGATCCTGCGTTTTAATTTTTTTTTGCATCACAAAATAATTAGAGCCTTCACAGTTAAAACCAAAAAACTTTCATTAAACAGCAGAAAACTGAAATTTGTTACCACAACCACAGAACAGAAATAATTCATTAACATCAAAGAATTCCATGAAGAATTCTAGTATGTAAAAATCAAGGATTAAAATATCCCAATATTACACTGAAGAACGCTTTCTAAAATTTGTAATGACATAGTACGCAATGGTACAGAGTCTTATTTACATTATGAAGGGGGAAAAATACTTCTTAAAACCAGTGAGTAATTGTACATCTTAATCTAATAAAGACCAAATCTTGTCATGTCATTGCACAGTGCAGTTTAGAGCACACTGGAACACAGTGCCTACAGGAAGTCCCAAAAGCACATCAAATGGGGTCTAAAGCCCTTTAAACACAGGGGGTTTTGGTTTTCACTGAGTTTTGGTCAGGGTTTTTGAGGTGTGGGTTGGGGCGGTTGGTTTTTTTGGGGAGGTGGGGGGACGGTGGGGTGTGTTTCCCCTTTTCCTTATTTTTCCAAGATAGGTTCTTTGCTCACCTTCAGAACAGGTCTTTCTTGTCCTTCAGCCTTGGATGGACAGGCGTGGCATTTCCTGCAGTTTCATCACTTAGTTATCTAAGTAAGATCTCTCTCCTTAATTTCAGGTCTTGCCCTTGAGTGATACTGTTAATCACTAACATTTGTTCCACATACAGGTCTGGGCACAGACCAGAAAAGCCCTGCTGATTCTGCCCTAGGAGTTTTCGGACACCTTTTCTACAAGTGCTTCTGGAACCTAATGAGAACTTTACATATGAAAAATTCAAACTTTATTGCTTTCTTTCAAAAACTTCTTCACCTGAATTTGAAGACAGTGAAAACCCCATTAGAGTATTCACCACACTGGCAACCGAATGAGTGCATTCCAACATAAATGAGCTATCCCTAAGAGCAGTAACAACATGACACTGCTAAAAGCTTCATGAACAAGGGAAGTCTCTCCTATCTTACCAGTTTTCAGTAATTAAAATCAAGAACGCAGAACAAAAACCCCAACATACATTAGCTTAACATAAAACCTGAGCAATTACTAATATTGAATTAGCAGCAGTACTTTGAATTCTACACTGATGACCTATTCTTGGCATGTTGGTAAGTCTATGAGCCAAGACAAAGAACAGCATTAGCAAGGGATTTTTCAGACATGAAGTACGTGTTCTGGTTACACTGCTTTCCTGAGGTCTATATAAAAAAGAAGCCCATCTTCTTCCATATCCCCTTCCCTACAGATCTTCAAAGGTCTGGAAAGAGTAGCAGAGACAGCAGAATCAGGAAGCATAAACATCCTTTAATAGGAATAAATTGCCAAAGTCCATCTAGTTGCAGCTAGTACTTCCCCAAGTACTAAGTCAAGATCAACTACAATTACATAGTTGATCTTTCACCAGCTGGCTCTCAGAGGCATCCAAACATGGAAATTCCTTAACCATCCCAGGCAATCTACTGATCATAAATTGAGTTGCTCTTCATTTGGTTAGAGAATAAAGATAGTAAGTATTCTTTGAAGTAATTCATGGGATTGACATTTTAGAGTTAAGTTTTAAAGATTTGTAAAACTGAAATATCTATGAATCCTTCCATAATTTACAAGATCTGCTCCAAATTATCAGAGTTTGGAAACTATTTTCTCCCTAGGAAAAAAGTACTCCATTTATTTGGGGTAAACTGACATCTGCAATGTGTATCTAGCCATACTGATGAAACAAACCCCAGACTTGATATACACGCACATATGATTTTTTAATCAAGCATGTAGAAGCAGGCTGGCATAAGAATAAATTGATTGCTGAAGACAAGAGGCAACAGTTACTTAATCAGATCAGTGTCCATGCCGTGTAAATTTGAGTTCTGTCCTTGGCAGCTTTCTGAGAACTATTTATTCTCTTCCAGCATTGTGCTGAAGTTCCTTCTGGATGGGGACATTGCTGCAGCTCTAGCAGCACGGTATTTCTTTCAAAGAACAAAACAATGTTCCCCTCAAATGCTTTAGTATTTCCTTACTTTAACAGTTTCTGTCTTTTAGCAAAAGCTACAAATATTAACATGGCCAATTCTCATCCTTGTCTCACTGCTCAACATATCTATACTATTCTTGCTGTCACTCACTTCTGACAGTATTTTTTTTTTTAAATTTTCTCTCCATTTCAATAGCATGCCTTCCTACTCCATTCCATTCAAGGGACGATTTTTTCTTGTCTACAGTACCTAATCTCTCATCCAACACACCACACTCTTCTCCTGATGCAGCCTCTAACTCAGTTTCAACCTGTTTCAATAAAAATTCTGGCTGCTAAATTCACTTTTCTCTCATGCAACTGCATCAGTCTCCACCCACAGTATTTCCACTAGCTCCCTTTTTTCCCCTACATGTCCTCATTTTATATTCACCTTCAAGGGTGCAAATGATCCTAGCTCTATTTGGTTTTGTGTCTTTGGATCTCTTTCCAAACCTCCAAGTCTGATAACAATCAACCCAGATTTCCATTACTCCTTTCTTTTACCATCTCTTTTCTATTTTTACTCACACTGCACCCCAAAGGTCCCTAATATGGACTAGACAGTCAGGAACCCTGACTACTACCAGAATCAAATAAAAAAGTATACTTTCTGCAAGTTTTTTTTTTTTAGGAGGGTGTCAGGAAAAGAAATCTAAATCAAAGAGTGTCCACATCAACTAGGTGACAATTTATTAACTGCTTGATCAAGATCAAAAGAGGCAGTCATTATTTGGAAGCTTCCATAACCAGTTTATTAACTCAGGAAACTGTACTTGCTGCTAGTTTATTTGTCAGGCAGCTAACTGCAAGGGCCAACTGGAAAAAAAAAATTTAAACAACGAAAGTAATTATTTTCTATATTTTTACTACTGTTTTTCCCTGTAATACTATCCCGATTTGGAAAAATGCATAAAATAAGAGGATGAAATTTTTACAACCAACTTATTACTGTCTCAACCATATAATCAACTTTTCATAACAAATCCCTCCATCTCAAAGTGGCTAATCAGAACCACAAAACTCCAGACATTCTATTTCTTTAAAGCCTTCTAATACCCTATTGTTCTTAGTTTTCACCTTAGAAAACAACATAATTTCTACACATAAAATTCACATTCTTCCCGCTTTTGTTGCACATGACTGAATTACAGGCTGAAAAGACCAGCCCTACTGGAATTTATCAATCAATAGAGCATTCTTCTTTGCAAACTACAAAAACCACTCTGTCCTATATCCTGGCACTATGGAGCTCCCATTACAATCCCTGGAAGGAGAACAAACTCTCTGTGGCATGCTCAGTACAGTGGACGGATTTCCCCCTTCCTGCCCTCTTCCAGCTGTGATAAACAAACACCAAAGCAAAGTCATGCTGTAGAAAAAGGAAAACAAAACAGAACACAGTAGACTTCAACATTAATAATAAATCAAAAAGCTGTTCCAGTGTTAAGGCAGGCAAACCACATAGCGTTAAGGACAGCTTCTGTACTGAAAAAAACCCCAAATAATGCCACCTCTTAAGGAACTGTGTTTGGGATTCCAGCAGAGTCTCCAGCTCGCCCTTGTCTTTTTATAGCTGTTGATGCAAGGTTCCTTCAAAATAACCAATGAATGTGTGTCTGGAATGATTTCAAGGTTCATTTTGTAGCCACATAAATGCAGTCAGGTAGCACTGCAAATCACTTCAATAATTTGCACAATAGATGTCTTCAATGTGGTACAAAAATAAAATGTGATGTTATATCAAGTATGACATCACTGTCCTGTGATCTCTCATTTTATAAAAAAATTTAAAATTACAAATAATATTTATAGAGCTAGCTGAGCATTTACAGTAAGTACTGTGCATGACATCAGAATCCCTAGAAACAGTTGCAGCAAGCCAAGAAAGTGTGGAAAAAACAACTACTTTGCTGTTATTCAAAAGCTAAATTTAGCTTAGTGAAGACTATCTTCCTCTAAAGTCAGTGGGAAGAGAATGTCACCTTTAGAGCAATGGTTCCAAACAGGGGAAGAACATGAATCCTCCCTGCACCAACACAGGAGGCACCTGGTAACCTGTGAAGAGAACCTGGAGTGGAGGGAGGACACGATATAGACTCTTCCCCCCATTGCTCCTTTCCCAGGCCAGGCTGGAATCTGAACATGCCAGCATGCTTTGGAGAAGCATAAGCATCTCCTGCCCTCCCCTCCTTTCTTGGTCTGGACAGGTATTTCGGGCAGATCCACCTGGCAGCATGCAAGGCTAATTACCTCTCCCCAGACCCTAATGGGAGATTTTCAAATGGTATAGAGCTCCAAATTCTTGGGTTCCCACTGGATCCAGCCATATTTAGGGCTACTAAGATGATTAGGGGACTGGAACACCTCTCATATGAAGATAGACTAAGGGAATTAGGTCTCTTTAGCCTGGAAAAGAGGCATCTGAGGGGGGACCTAATTAACACTTATAAATACTTGAAGGGTGGGTGTCAGGAGGATGGGGCCAGGCTCTTTTCAGTAGTGCCCAGTGATAGGACAAGGGGTAACGGGCACAAACTTGAGCATAGGAAGTTCCACCTAAACATGAGGAGGAACTTCTTTACCTTGAGGGTGGCAGAGCACTGGAACAAGCTGCCCAGGGAGGTGGTGGAGTCTCCGTCTCTGGAGACATTCAAAACCCGCCTGGATGCGTTCCTGTGTAACCTGCTGTAAGGTGGCCCTGCTCTGGCAGGGGGGTTGGACTAGATGATCTACTAAGGTCCCTTCCAACCCTATGATTCTATGATTCTATGATTCTATGATATCTTCTCCCTCATCTTAGCAAAGCCTAAGGTAAGATTCAAGAGAAAGAGCATATCAAAGACCTGGAGGCCAAGCTGGCATTCCCCTGGCAGGACAAGAGTTAAGGGTTCCAGAGCAGATGGGAGGGCTGGGGCGTGGGAAGACGAGCACAGAAGGGAAGGGATGATCCTGCTGCACTGGGACATGAAACATGCTCTTGGTGATGCTTGCAGTATTAGGTGAATATTAAGCCCATTATCCCATTTGTCTCATACAAGTTTACACATAGTATGTGCCAGCCAGCCAGACTTTTACAGGAAGAGAAAAAATGAGCAGTTTGAGAACACTGATCCAGAGGGCAGCAGAGAACAAGCGAATACCTTAAACAGCCTTTTTCCCCTCCTCTACTGCCTGAAGTTTCTGAAGATGAATGTGATCACCTCCACGGTTTGGGGCTATCCCTTTTGCATGCCTTTATCACTTAGTATCCCTATGTTCTCAGTTGCATGCAAGCAAAACAGCCTTTTCTCCCTGGTGTTTGGGATTTTTTGGGTATGAGAGGAGGTCTGGATTCACAGTTTCACTTCGCTTTAAGTGACAACATTTACTACTCACCTTTACAGTATTATTTGACCTGGTAACAACATAAAAATGGGGGGAAATTTTCAAATATTTACGTACACACATCAACATTTTACACAAGTGAATCAAGGTGGAAACTTGTCATGATATCACCCAGAGGAAAACTTAAAATTGTGAGTTGCTTTATGAATATAAGGGAGCCAGGAGT
The DNA here is from genome assembly GCA_013400135.1 of Rhinoptilus africanus. Taxonomy (NCBI): domain Eukaryota; kingdom Metazoa; phylum Chordata; class Aves; order Charadriiformes; family Glareolidae; genus Rhinoptilus; species Rhinoptilus africanus. The sequence goes on from VXBO01000359.1 coordinate 76,049, forward strand.
AAAACAGTTCTCTTGTCTAGTTTTACAACAAATGTCTGTAAACTTTCTGAAGGTTCTGGAATAGGCTTGGGTAGAACACACTGAAATTTCCCATGAAGTACAGACTGTAGATAGAGAACACACTAACATTTTGGTTTCGATTAAAGCCAGTTGGAATTCACTTATTTACTTTGTCAAGTATTGGTTACTGCTCATATTCAGAAATACTTTTCCAGATAACTCTTTACTTGTTTATGCATTTCTTCAGAGTTTTTTTATTGCACATTGAGTTTTGTGAGCTATAAGAATTCTGCACACCACCAGATGCAAGTTTTCTACAATGCCCAAAAGTATTTGAGGATTTGGTGCAACGTTGATAGCTTTGTTGGAAACTACGGGTTGTAACACCTTCTGTCTAAGCATGGCATTGGTAAGAACTTCAGATAGGAAACAAACCAAAAAAAAATCCTTGCAGAAATCTGGGAGCAAGAAGAGAGAGCAGCAATTTTTTCAAAGGCTGCTTAATTTAAGAAAATAAGCATATGGCTGCAGGCATACAATTTGTGAATTCTGCCACTCTACCTGTCACTTCCAAATTTATAATAGCATACTGCACACTTCAGCAAGACATCAAAAGCAAGGATTTTATCAACAAAACTAAACACTCTTCAACCCAACGTCTGCTTTTAATACATATGTTCCAGAGATCCTGTCATCTTCCAGTCTTACTGTAGTGCTTTCCTCTCTCATACTGGTACTGCTAATCCAGATGCATCTTTGTCCGCAGTTTCAGTTCCAAAAGGTCCATCCTCTTCTTTTGCCCACAACATCTCCTCCCCTTGACCCTTTTTCAGTACTCATTATGAAAATGATTTAACTATTACCATTATACTAAAACCTGTCAACTCTGCCTCAGATTCCAGCCTACTTTCATTCAAATGGCAGAACCTGCCTGATTTCCTGGTATTTCCTTGCCATATCTTGCTGTTAGGTTAAACCCCAGAACAACAACAGCTTACATTCCCGATAATTTCCTAAATCCTTTTTGTTTCTGTCCTCATCTCAGCTACCAAAAAATGCTAACAATCACTTGGTAGTACTCGAGGGAATGATCAAAGAATTAGCTTCAAATTATTTATCCCACTGAACTTAGTGAACTCAAAACAGATCCTGCCTAAGTCTTGCCACTTCCCTGTAAGGAAGGAGATATATTTAATAACCTCCATCTTTTCTTTGTCTGGATAGCTGTATTTCTCACTTGAGATATGCTGTCTTGCTCCTAACCCAGTTATATCCTCTTCCGATGATACTGCTGTAAATATCATCCTGCCCATCATTTGAACAAGTATGTCTTGAGACAAATTGCCCTTCAGAAAGAAATAACTTATCTTCTTTCATGCCTTAATATTCTCCTCTTTGCTGTTCTTTTGCAAGGGAGAACCCCTCAACAACAGTCCAAAAAAACTCACCAGATAACTCATTTCAAGCTTGTTTCTACCAGGGCACCTGTAAAGTCACTTAAAAGTAGCAAGACAGCTATTATACTACAAATACTGCCTGTGAATTTCAGATGATCTTAATTTAAACCTTGCACTCTCTATTTTGACACATTTATAAGACATGCTGTCTGTCCTTTTCATTACTGCACACAGAATTCGTGACACAATAAATTCTCCCACAATGAATTTAAATATTTAGTTGGATTTTACAACCCATCTGTGATCAAAGGAAATGTCTCAGTCCCAATCTCAGAAAAAATTTCACTGCTCAGGAAGATTAAAGCTGGTATTTTCATCATGTTTGCACCACGACCATTTCTCCCACAAGGTTAGAGGGAGCCGTGGGTTTGAAGTAGCAAAACTTAGAAAGGAGGGACAAAAAAACCCGAAGTGATAAAAATTAATGGGTAGAGAGAAATGGAGATGTAGGATTGCACAATTTACTCAGAATCAGAGCTAGCATCTAGATCTTATGTCCAGGCAGCATCTATGACAGTCAGTTATTGTTATCTGTATCTACAAAGAGAACGGATGTTTTTTTTAAAACAGAGACCACAAAGAGCTGAGCCATGTAATGCAGACATCGATATCTACAGTGGAAAATACCTTTTAGTCTTACATAACCAACTGTTTTGAGCAGAAGGCTTAAAGTTAAATGGCCTTCTCCATGCTCATGCTGACATTTAAAGTAGCTCTGAAGAAAAGGTAACTTCTGAAGGTCATTCTGTGTACAGTATGATATTTACAAACCAAATGATAAATTAGAAAAAATAAAGCAAACTGGTTGAATTAATCTTTTAAACAACATGGAGGCTCACAATGATCCACACTCCATTGGTAAGAGTCTTTGCATCTGAAACTTTACCTACAGTATTTTCACAATTCGTTGGCTTGTACATATTTTAAAAACGGTAATATGAGTGTCTTGGGCCAGATTTACCTTTGCTCTGACAAATTTACAGATGCAAGTTTGATTACACATATAAATCAAATATCAAATATTTCTGTTCCATTTTTTAAAAAATTGTTTTTAATTTATTTCCAACTTTTACCTTAAGAGCACAGAAGATGCAAGAGTCACCCATACATTTGTGCGTTGTGATTTGCCGGAAACTTCGTCGAAAAATATCCAGGTGCCAGAGAACCTGAAACACAAAAATGGGCACAGCTAATTTTTTAAATATGTAAAATAAAATACTGCATAAAAGTCCAACTAAAGATTTTTTAGTCTAAATAATCCCAGAAGTACACTAACGTCAGTGAACATCACTTTTTAAATGGGATGCCTCTTATCTAACTGCAAGGTGACACTTTCATCTTTCTTCCTCAGCTGTAGCATTCATATATTAATTTACAGTAGGACATCCCTCTGAAATTCCTGACACGTGCTTTTAGATTAAAAAACTCTCTTCTTTGTCCATGTGACAGTGCCAGCTTCAACAATACTTGCCCTGACTGCTCGCCCAAGCTGCCGCCAAGCGGCCCAAGCGGCCATTGTGCACCACAAGGCTTGGCAGAGCTGCCAATCACACCCCACCGACTGCTGGGGCCAAAACTCACCCATCCTTCCACCCCCTAGCCAGACTCCTTGTTCCAAGCAGAAAGCCCAAACACTGGAAAAATGGAGCACCAACAGCATATACATTACGAAGTTCTTGCAAGTCAAAATGATAAATTACTAAAAACCGTTATGCCCAATATTATCATTAGTTAGTGTATTTACATGCCATGATTACTGGCAGATCTTTAACCCTAACCTCTGTGGGCAGTTACACTTTTCTCTCAGGACAGGTATGGTGGTAATACCACGTCTGTGACCAGGTATGGTCACAGAATATAAAAGCAAGCAGGCTTTTGTATGTTCTACTAGCAACACCAAGAGGCAACATTTGCTGTAGCAGCACCAAGTTTTATTCTTAAGTTTTATCACTAAATCTGTGCAATCTTGGGAAATTATCTAAATTCATATCTGTAAAATAGCAACAATACCTAGCTCTGAGGTGTTTCACAATCAGCTCTTTATATATAAATGTGGCTGGTTCTGTCTATTTAATTTTCAACTAGCAGTAAATGGATTTTCTCATAAGCCTCAGAGCCACCAGCCTTTCAGGAGGCAGAAGCTCGCACTGAAAGAAGTCCTGACCTAAATCACATCCTGCCAGTTTCTGGACAGAGCAGCAAGGTCCAGGCTGGCATCTGGCTGGCTAAATGCTTCGTTAGCATACACAGAGGGACCAAACTTCTTATTTTTGATTAAACTGTCCAGAGCAACTGGCTAGAAAAAGATTTAGCACCCTAAAAAATGTCGTGCTGGTTTCAAGGAGTGTTTCCAGCTGAAACAACTTGTTAACTAAACCATAGCACACAAATGTTACCTAAAAGTATATTTAAAATCACCTTTATTGAATATGTAATCTGTAAAGTTTCCCAAAACTTCAGAATTTTCATGGTTATGTTTATACTCAAACTCTCCCTATACTTAACAGCCTGGGAGGCAACATAAGCCTTGGAACCATCTGGTTACACACAACATTCCTGAAGAACTACTGCAGACTTCACAAAAGGACAAAATAATAATAAATTTAGGAACAAGTCCAATTTTGCAATGTAATTGCCTTTGGAGTTTATCTTGAATGTTTATAGAAATACTTAATAGTAAGGAGCAACAAACATTCAAGAGTCTCTCAGACTAACACTGAATGTTAAAAAGTTAAGATAAAGAGAAGTACGTATTTTATGAAGTTACCATCTTGTTTGGGTTTTTTTAAATTCAGCTTTGACTGTAAATATTTTTGGTATTCTACCTCTCTTGAGCTTTAGAAGAAAATGGTTTACGTAGAAGACTAAAAGCCAGGTCACAGGCTTTCACCTTCCCGTATGGCATGCGGCTGATGTTAGGCTCTACTTAATTCTGACCTAGGTTCAGTAATACAATATTAGGAGGCAGCCACTGATTACACCTTACAATTTAACAGAAGCAATTAATACGGTACATCACTGGAAACCCCACTTTTCTTACAGTAAGTTTGTACCCAAGTTCTGTATTTCATGGCATATTAACCCTATTGAGGGTCACTGGTGTTTCTATTTGCATTATTCTTCTTGAAGCCTGAAGTTAGTAGACAACTTAATCGTGCCCATGGGAAAAAAAAAAACCAACACCCAACAAAAACAGTGACAAAGTCTGTGCTACACAGACAAGTCACACGAAGGGAAGGAAAGGGTGGAGAGAGAGTTTTCAACCCTGCAGCCAGAGGGACTGAATCTCAAATGTCAGACATTTAAAATATCTAAATGGGGACAATACCAGTATAGCAGTCATACCACTCCACTAAGTTTTTGACACAGGAAAAGGTTTTTCTTATAAATCAAAAGGTGGAGACTCAATCATCTAAGCTAAGCTACATATTAACAGTTAGAAAGAAAATGGACTACATAAAAAGGATCTTATATAGGTATTAACAATCCTTGAACTTCACTGGTTCAACAAAAAAAATTTACTTTTAAGGAGTAGACATATTGCAAGTTATGCCATATCCTGTTATTTTAAAAGGAATTCTCTACATATATTTTAATATTTGGTTGACATATCACAAGTTTATACAAACAGATGATTCAAGTACATTAAGCAACAACTACGTGAATGCTGTTGATTTCACTAAGAAAACCTGAAAATTAAGGAGTTGTTCTTTACCTCAACTAATTTACATTTCCAAACATAGCTTTATTCTATTTGGGCTCACAATCAATCAAGTAGTCAAGCCTGGCTCTATTTGTTGGACAGGCAAGCCTAAGAAATACTGCAGTAGACTGAGGACAAAAACAGAAACATTTTTTATTATGTGCTCTTACCTGTAGTGCACTATTCAGGAAGCAACTGTTCTGTCCTGGTTCGTTGCTGAGACCTTTACTCGGTGCTATTGAGGTGGTATTTCGTGGAGTAAACATGCCCTGTACATTCCCCCGACCCACAGAAAAGTAATTTCTTTTCCAAGACATCTTCTTTTTTCAGCTGTAGAATATGCAGGCTTAGGCTGACAGAGTATTTGACTTGATCAGACCCTTCCTTTCTTTCACCAAAATTCAAAACAGGAACAACATCCTTTGAATTATAGTTTAAATGGAATTTATCTTTTCATAGGACACAAGCAGTTTGCTTCTTTCAAATCCAGCCCAGGATGCTATTCTTCATTTGATGTTTACGTATGCAAAAACCTCTTTTACAAGCAGCCACATACAAAGTTTGCAAAGAGAAGGAATCCATGGTCATGGAAGTTCATCTGTTATGCCGCTTCTCCCTTTCCCAAACAGGCAGTGACTTCAGGGAACAAGTGGCAAATTAAGGAGGTCCCAGAATCGAGAGGAGAAAAACAACGGCTACCTCCCACACCTCAAAAAACCCAGCTTCCCTAAATCCTTTTATAATGCTCCTGCAGAAGATGGGAAAAATCCAATTAGTAAGGGAGCAGAGAAAACAAAACCAAAATAAAACCTTGGCAGCTCCCTTTCAGTTACATCTGTCTTGGGTGACGAAAGAGACATCATCCTCACAGGGGAAAAAGAAGTAACTCCAGAACTTGAGAGCGAGGAGCTTTGAAGCAGCAAAAAGTCTCCAATACAGTTCTTCTAATTCTGCGTGCGATCTTTAGAAGTTTCTTCTCCTGATCCTCCTTTTGCAATCGGAATGCCCGGCCGTGCCAGAAAGCTTGAGAGAGAAAAATAATCAAAGGCTTGCGTCATTTAATTACTCTCTTGGTTTTGTGGTGTTCTGCCAAGACCAGTGTTGCCTCACCTCCCACAATACACTGAATCTTCTGAGACAAAGCAAAAACTATAAACCTTCCTCCACCCAAAAAATAAAATAACACATAAACGAACAGAAAATTCCATGAAAAGCACGTAAGACCAAGAGGGCTAGAGTATGTTGGAAACATTAAAGAAGGAAGTTAGAGTAAAAAAATAAAAAACAACATTCATATGAGCTCCATGGCAGTTTTCATACGTAACCTTCAGAATTGCTCTTTAAGATATTTTAGTCATTGAAACAGTAGTAAGAGGATTTGTGATTCTGTGAATACATGCTAGCACCTCGTCCACTCTAGAACTGGGATTTTACACTGCACTTGGAAGGTCGAGAAGATAAAGGCACAAGGCTCTCGCCTGACTGAGCAGCCACAGCTCTTTCCAGAACAACAATCTCCAAATTTTCTTAATCAGAAACTCTGTATCTCTATAAAAAGTTACTTTAATTTAGGTACATGGGATATACAATATTTTCCAAATGACACTGATGCTTCTGAAGAAGCTGGAAGAATTACTCAATAGAAACTGCTCTTCCCATCACAAGTTCACTTTTGCCCTCATCTCACAGGAAACATAAAAAAGAAATTGATCTAAGGAATTCCTAGAAACAGGAACTACAAGATTCATGACAAAAAAGTTTTTAATGTTCTCACAAGTACAGCCCACCTATATTTACTTTACAGACAATTACATAATATTATCCAGAGACATTCCCAATGATATTTAGGGTTATCCCATTTTTTATACACATAGTAACAACTGAATGTCCCTATGATGGCTGTTAGAAGCAAGGTGACTATTCCACATGTTCTGAAGTAGTAATTGCAGCATGAGGTCACTATGAAATAGACACACACAAGAGATGTTTGTGCATCAGCAAAAATTACCTAGGAGAACAATTCCTTACAAAGATATCCTGGGTATGTGTGAAAGCACGTTTTTCACCTTCCACACAATTATAAATTTTTCATCTCCTGTCGAAACACAGACAGAACTTCCTCGACATCTGCAAATGTGTTACAGCAGCCTAACCCTTTCCCTTCTAGTAATATTTTGTTTGTACTTCTACCAAACTCATTCTATAAATATTACTGAAGTCTCAGCATTGCTGTAAGGCAGGCAAATATCTGTACACGGATGAATATTCTTCTTGGTTGCCAGTGTGCCATGCAAAATTTTCAGCTGTGCTTGCAAGCCTGCAGACACCGACCATTACCATGCCCGTCGCGCAACATTCCTGAGCACTGAACATATACAGGACTCATTTCAAAGCAATTTTGGCCTCATCCCCCTTTCTTTGCTCAATCCCTTAATGAACCCTGAGCCAACCATACTGTGTGAGGTCATTCTGTTTCGAGCAACAATTTAAGGACCTCCACAAACCACCACCACTTGCGATAGGTGCAGTGGCTGAGCCTGCGCCGCAGAGAGGGAGCCGAATGCCGGGTGGAATGAGCTGAGGCAAGCAGGCTATCTGCTAACTCACAAAAACCCCTGAGCCAAGCCCTCTGGCTTCTCCTTTCCACAGCACCTACAAAAAGATGGAAAATACAATCCAAAACACGCCCAAGATGCACGGCTGTGAACAGCGCCTATTCAGTGGGCTTTAAATTCAAAACAAGATTCTGCTCTCAAAATGGGCTCTAAAACTTTAAGTACTTTTTGAGCCAAGCTGTCTCAGTTATGACAAAGTGAATGCATTTTTTCTATTGATTTTATTGTGCTGGAACCAGAATCAGATTAGAGGCTTTCTAGTTCGCCTGTCATTGCAGCAAAGCTACTGCAAACTAGCTGGCCGGGACTCTCGCAGTCACCGTGCAAGCTCACTGCCTGCGCTGCCTTTGCACAGGCTCAGCGGAACTGACTTCCTACTGCTCACTTGCTACCATTGCTCTCAGGAGCAAGTTGGGCTTGCTCCTTTGGCTATATGGCCTTTGCAGAGCTAAGAACAAGCAGAAAACACTTATGCTGGTACCCACTCAGTTATGACAAAACCAGATCTCTGGAGATAAAGGGCAACTTTGCACTTTGCCAACCTCTAAAAGCTTACCAACATCATCTAATAGCTACAAAATGGAATCCCAATTAATCTGAAATGTATGTAAAACACTATTCACATGGATTATTTACAGATCCACTTAGCTTCTGCTCTACCATAAAAAGGGTAACAAAAAGCAAGCAAGAAAAAACAATTTTTGTAAAAACCAACCGCTGTTATTAAAATATCCTGGTTTGTTTCTACTACCGCTGACAAACCATCAGTAGAAAAAAGCTAAGCTTCCCATATTTTAGACACTCAACATACAATTGCTAAGAAAACAGCAGGGTTCCGTAAGGGAAGAGGAAGGCTATTGCTGCACAAGCCTGTCAGCAGATGTAGTTGTTCTCCAAGGATGCTACTTCTCCCAGACACTGTTAGCTTGTAAGCGATCCTAACCACAAAACTAAAGAAAAAACAAAATTTACTTTCCAAAAGAAAATCGTGATAAAACTTTGATGATATATGCCACGAGCTTCAGAGAATTATATAGTTAAATGAAAAGAAAACATTTTCATATATTGTTTCTGATTAAAGAAGTTTTTGAGAAAGCCTACTCCCCTATTAAGAACACATAAAAGCCAACAGCTTTTTAATAGTACAAGGAAAACCCCTACAATGGAATTGCCAATGGAGTTTCCCAGCCTCCTGTAGCATTTTAATGTTAAGTGACAACAACTGCAGTTCCACTTAACTCTTGTATTAAAAAACAACAACAACAAAACAAACAAAAAAGGAAACAGAGTTTCGTATGGAACCAATGGAAAAAAATGACCAAAAACCCACAAAACCCTCCCCCGATGACAGATTCAAAAGCTGCAGATACTGTATGTCCCAGTGGCATCTTGGAGTGACTCTAGAAAACTGAGTCTGAAGTAAAGCGAAAGGTATTATCAGATTGGAGAAAACTATTCTTCTAGAAAAGAGACAGGATTCTCATTGCTGGGAATTCTATTAATACAGAAATATGACCAAAATAGGAGGAGTGCCAGACTGAAAAGCATAAATAATGCTCTTGGTTCATTACTCAAAACATTATCTTAGAGACACAATGAACTGAGGCTGAAAGATGAAAAACTTTTAAGGTACTTGAATTTTGCTTAATATATTAAGAAGACTATTCATTGGAATAAGCTACAAAATTAATCTAGACAGCCTGACTGAAAAAGTCAACTATATCCCTGAAAAGTTGTACAGCCTTATAATAATGTTATATAAATGTTATAATAAAGAGTAAATAATATACATTAAAAATATATAAATAATTACATAATAAAAAAGGAAATGCAACATTCTAGATCTCCCCTTGAATTCATGCTGTTCGGCTTTCTTCTGTAAGGAGGGAGGGCTCCCAACTGCAGAGACAAGCTCAACAGACAAGAGAAGGGCACGGGGCACCACTTCCATCACAGCTCTAGCAATGCAATCCCAGAGCAAAGCCAGCCATGGTTCAGCACGTGCCTCTGGCCTGAAGAAACCCGGTATCTGTCCTTGGGAGGGCAGAGCATAGCACTCTACAAGATACGTACCACAGGTACCACAGAAGAGTTCAAGACCCTGTTCATTCTCATATTCACTTGCTAAATTGATCACATAGAAATAGAACATCTCAAGCTGCATCCTTCATTCTCTGGTGAGATCCCAGTATCACTGTTCATTTTAAGGGCAAAAAAATAAAATCAGAACACTCCTCTCTACTGGAGTCTCATGTCTCTCCAAATATTTTAGGCTACTGGTTGATGAACCATTGGAGGCACATGGCTGAATGAAAACAACCCACTTAGGAACGGAGGATGCTTCCATTTGGCACTAGGTATGACTGAAACCACCAATTAAGTATTTATCAAATAGTTAAATAAGAGCAGAGGTCTAGAATTTATTTTTCCTTACTTCTATTTCTGAAGAAACTTTCAAAACAAAGAATAAAGTAAAGGCTTCAATGTGAGAATGTGTGGGCTTTTAGAAAAGAGACCCCTATCCCCAAGATCCTACCACCTTTTCTGGTAGTATGGACTACATTAGAGGTGTTGAGGGCAAATTGTCCTTTCACGTGCCACAACACCTCTGAAAACCTAAACAAATGAGAAATGGCATTGAAATACCTTATTTAAATATTTTTCAGAACAAAAAAGAAGAATTAATTAAAAAGACAATGGATTTCGCTGAAAGTTTTCGCCCCAATGGCTCCGAGCAGGGTTGCTCTTTTGGTAAGGAAGCACAGGCACGATCCCCTTGACTGATCCCATGGTTGTTCTCAGCTAGAAGGAAAAAATTTTCACAACTTGAGGCTTGAGAACATACTTTCTCCATGTAGCTGAAATAATGCAAGTATTTCCTAATTTCTGCTTGGATTAAATTAGATTCAATTGCAGAGTTATCAATATTAAGACCTTCATTTACAGTTTAGACATCCCTAAGGATCGCCAGTTTTGCAAGTCAGTCTAAATTTAATCTTGAAGATGATGAAATAAAATAGAGGGACAGAAAAAGTTCCCATTACCAAATAACTTAGGCTGGAAAAGAGTGAACAAGGCAGTGACCTTAAAGTTAGACATCCCTGACAGAAGTCAGCTGCCACACAAAGAGGAGATGACCTCCTCCTCTTGAGGTTACCTCCTCTGTTCAAGATGCTTAGCTAGAGAGAAATACTGGACAGATTTCTTTGTGAACCTAGATGATGCAGTTTAACTACAAAAAGGTACAATTATTTCCATTCATCTCTATCTCCAACAATTTTTTGATAGTGCAAATGGGAGAAAAGAGAAAAAAAAAGCTTTCTGCTTTATGTATGCATTCTCTCAATCTTGATTGCTTTGCTGGGAGAAAGAGGAAGAAAAGAGAGCCTATGATGCTTTTGCTGTCAAGCTGACACCCATTTATCAGTCTTCCTCTTATAGGAACAATTTAATTACCCGGCTTTGTGCTACTTGTGCCTATCTGGTAGAACCAGGAACTGATAGCACCTGACAGCACCACTGATGCCCACGACAGACTCATACTGGTCTTCCTTATTTTTCATTCAGCTATTGCACAATTCCTAGTCTGTGAAGTGTTGCAAAGTTATGACAATGCTGTGAGTATCAGAGATCCTGGGCTAACTCTCCAGATCCATGTTAGAAAATACACTCAGAGTTTGCGTAAGGTTACGATAAATGATCTTGCAGACACCAGGGAAATGTTTCCACTTACCTGATGCTAAAGTAATTGCCCAAACATTAGGCTAAAAGTTGCTAGTAAAGACCATCAAGATGATCTTGGAGTGAAGATTAAAACCGGAGTTTCCCCCAGATCCAGAAATGTACTTCTTTAGAGAGTAAGGGTACAGCAAGCCTGTGACAAACACTACAGTCTTCCTACATAATGAAGGCCACTTCTGAGAAACCACCTCAAGAAAATGGAAACCAAAACACTGAACGGACTAGACAGAACAGTGAGCAACCTGGGATAACACACATCCGTAACTAAAACTGCAGTAATTTCAGTCACTACGACTGTAATTTTACAGCCTACCAACCACTAGAAGAAACTACAGGCAGGACACTGGTAGGTCAAAACGCCTCTTGAGAATACAGCTCCTTGAAGTGGCAACGTTGTCATTTCTGAGCTAGTACACAGCTTACTGCTTCTACAGTGATTGGAAGGAGAAAACTGAACAAGTTTAAGAAGAAAGAATATGTTCTTATACCAGCTTTTCAAACCAACAAATAACTCATTAAAAACAAAACCAAACCCACTCTATGTTCCTGCTAACAGCTCAGACCAACAAGGGGCACAGAGAGACCAAGTTCTGCAGAAACACCCCAAAGTGAGACTCTGCAAGCTGCTGGGGTCAAGTATAGCTTTATACCACATGAAGATAGTCTTTACAGCAAGCAGCTCTCCAACTTCTTCATCCAAAATGCTTGTGGGTTTTAGAAAACTATACTGGACCGTCTCTTAAAAGAGCATAATGAAATCTTGCAAACACTTACCTAATCTGAATCATTTGATTTTAAGCCTGACAGTCAGCCGGATCTATTTAAGGAACATCTCTCACAGTAAAAAAAAAAAAAAAAAGCAGCAGAAAGCCATTGGCTTTGAACTGCAGAAGGTTCAGTTGTGATGGAGGGCTGGAAATTTATACCTATTCAAGCTCCAAGTGGAACCTCTTTGCTTCTTCCCAACTGCCTGCAGGTGCTTCTCTGCACTTACAAAGCAGTCATTTCTGCGGCCCTTCCTGAAAGAAGGACATCAGCTGATAAATATCTGTCTTCTGTGCACACTTATGACCATGCAGACTTTTGTTCAAAATAGTGGAAAAGTGTGTCACTTATCCCATAGAGCTACTGAGAAAGAGAAGGGTAGCCATGTCAAGATTTACATAAAGCAGTTAAGAGGACTCAAAGTATCCAGTTGGCTCTCAAATAATCAGAAAAGCTATTGAAACCCATCCAATAAAGAGCTCTAATACAACATGACAACCATGCAAAGGCAAATTACAATAAAAAATAAATAAAAAAGCCAAACACAGCTCTAAATATCTAAAGCCAGCACTACAGCCTTTTCTGATTGAAAACAATTTAAACTGCAAGATGATCTAGAAGGTTCTGGAGGAAAGCACCTCTTCTTAGAGACTGCAAGTTATAAGAGCACAATGTGGCATAATCAAGTAATAAAGGGCTTCTGTTCAAAGACAAACAATGAGAGAGATGAGGTCAGAACTAGAGACGCAAAGGCCACGTTATTTACTTTGTGTGGGGCTTATTGCCAAAACACACTTCACTCCCCAGATAAAACTTTTACATCAAAAACGTGGTATTAATAACCACTGATGTTGTGCATCACGGTACTTTCAGCAGATGCATTTGCTGTGGAGGATACAGGGAACGGAGGCAGACGAGCCTACAGCTTTGTGTCCTAATTCCAAAATCCTTCAGAAACAGCTGCCCCCCTTTCTGCTACAAAGCCCAAAGGATCCCAATTATCTCAATAACTTTTCTCTGACAGCTGAAGAGGGAAGGAATATATGTAAAATTAAGAAAGTCTGCTGATCCTGAAGTAAATTCAAACCATTTGAAAACAATCTGTGCTCACTTCAGGTCTCCCCTTCACAGTTGCCCAGCTCTTTAAGACTGCTGTAAAGATAATAAAAGCCTGCATCTTAACATACCTGAATTTCCAAAGCACTTATCCTGAAGTTTTGCATTACTTTCTACATGAAATCTAAGTTTATTCTCCCAAGCCTGTATTTAAAAAACACCCTCCCTATCCCTAGGCTTGGTGCTGGACATTTCACAAGGAGGAAAGGTGGGGTGAAACCAGCTTTTCATCCCACTCCACTGAGAACTTGCGGAGTTTGGATAGATGGGGAAAAAATGGCAGCTTCAAATGTTATGCAAGTGCTCAGAAGCAGTTAAACACCACCAATCAATCCTGTGTAACACAGAAAATCACAACAAATAGGAACAGGGCAGCTGTTAACCATATGGTGGAATGGAAGGTTCTGGTTTGATTCTAGCAAACGCTCAGCCAGCCTCCTGCTGCGAGTTTTTTCCCTTCCAAATCATCACCTTGCTCTCCAAAGGAGGGCTTCAAGATGAATTCAGTACTTGATTCAATCTCCAGATATAAACAAAAATTTTCATTGCAAAAGTCTGTATTTTATAGCCATCAGCTACTGCAACAAGATTTCAAGGCCCTTCTTCCTGTCCCACCTTACTTGCAAGGAAATAATCTCATCTCTCTTCCAATAATTCCACTGACCCAAGAAAAGAGGTTTTCTATTTTGTTTTACAAATTCCAGCCCAACAATGACTGAAGAGTTCCTAGAAGCTTTCAGAAGTAGTAATTTTCAGCAACATAAGGCTTAATGACTGACAACTTTCAAAATCCCCAAAATCCTGCTGCCATTCTTTTCCTGACCTTGCAGAGTTTCACTGCTGAACAGAAAAATTCTTCCTCTTCTGTAACAGCTACCTCGTTATAACTATGAGTTCTTCTGTCAATCTTCACACCTTTTTTCTTCCTTAGAAGTCAGCAGCAATCAACTCCCAAATCATATGCTGCTCACGTTACAGCACCACAAACCCCTCTGTTTCATTAAACTTTATTTCATTATACCTTGATTTCAGTAATGTTTGAAACAGCTGAATGCTTTAATACACACACATTCACATAGAATAAAAGCCACAGTAAGCAAGAAAAGGATTTTGCACGAAAACAAGCAAACAGAAGAGGTCCAGCACCATTAGTATTTCAAAGGAAAGACAGCAGCAACATATCGAGAGTAGCAATAGACTTGGATCAAACAGACGGACAGCCTTCGGGTGGAAAAATAGGTCTTTCAGGTGATGTGTTAAGAATCTGAGAGTCAAATACCACAATGCACTGTTTTCTCCAGGTAGTGCTCAAGGGGAAAGACAACACCCAGGGCAGAAATCAATGTCCTCAACACAGGCATATAAGGGACTTTCTGATACCACTGGGTCATGAAAACCTCAACAGGGGGTGGGTAGACACAATTCCCACCTTCCTTATGATCAACAGCTGGGGCCAGACAATACATTTGATAGTACCATAAAAGCATTTACTCCCTTCCTTTTCATTCTTAGCTCAGGATAGTATTTGGTATTGAAATAACAGTTATAGCCTATTTTCAAACTATTAATTCCCTGTATTTTGTGATATATCTATACCCCCATTATCACGTATCAAGATGGCTTATAACACTCACGTTCTTGTCAGACTAATAACATACCAAGGTGTAAAACTAAAGTAATATAGAGAAACTCATGCAAACAAAGTATAGGCAGAAGAGAGTAAAGAACTAGTGAGCAGCGGTCTAAAGTGCCTGTGCTGGCTCCCAGTATTAAATGTTCACATCATTTTTCCTGCCTCGATAAAACTGACAAGCAGGAGTGCTGCTGCACCCCAAAACATTAGAGAGATTAATACTCCACATAAAAATACAAAACTATGCACCCAGCATCCACAACATGCTGATTATTTGTCTTTTTTTTCTAGCAGTCATCTGTGCTGTACAGCTATAAATAACACTTCAGCAGAATCACGAGTATGCACACACATGCATTAGCACTTAATAATCTCAACATGGGTTTAAGACCATTACTATTTAGTTTTAGGGGAATAAGCATAACTAACAAGAACATGGAAACTCATTTTTGCTTCATTTGGCTTTGTAAACAGAAGCATTTTGCCACAAAACCCACTGAAGACTTCAGAACCCGAGTAAGAAAAATACTTGCACATACCACAAGAGAAAGTTCACTGAATCAAAACATCCCTGTTCACAGCAGTTAACAGCATACGGGAAGAGTAAAATAAACATGTTAGGGGAACCACACCATGATACCGTACACCTCAACAACAACCTGGAACAGATAAGCAGGGGGAGTAGAACTGAAAGCCTCATTTCTTGTTTTCTGTACAATCAGGAGACCAGCAGAGGAAAACATCTGATCGAAATTACAGAGGAGACTCTGTGCAAGCTGATGAGGGGTTTCGGCGTTGTTGCATTTTTTTCCTCCTTTTTTAAATAGGAAATAAACAGACATGACCGAACCTCAAAACTGTACATCCCAAACTAGCACATGGTGCTCCTCTTGTCTCCCAGTAGCAAATAAAGCATTGGTAATGTGCTACCATGGATTCCCTGTGGCTCCTGCACCCCAGCACCAGACCTGAATGACTGGGCCGTTGCTGGCTGAGCCAACAGCCGCAGACATGCTCTGCCTCTTCTAAGCTGCAGCCCCAACCCATCGAATGATCTCACAAAGTGGCTGTTCTGCATGGCTCTGTGTGTTTTAAAGAGGAAAATGACAACTGAACGCACAACAGTCCTGAACTCACAGCTGAACATCAAATACAGGCAAGATCACATAATGATACCTGCAAACACAGGCAAGGAGCCCTTGTGTGACAGGATGTGCAGCCACCACCGTTACCTGAAATTTTACTTTCACTGAGAAGCCCCTTACAAACAGACAATTTACTCTGCTTAAATTCTTCTGGTATAAGACATTTTGAAAGATGTACCAAAATAAGCATTTTGGAGAACATAAAACCCCAACCTAATATTTTTTATGAAGCAGTTGTGAAAAAAAAAAAGTCTTGAAATCCAGTTCAACCTATTTCACTGGGTGAGATTTGGACTAGATGGCTAAAACAGGAAAAAGGTACTTTCTTTCATTTTCACATACAGTACATTTGTCAGAAATAAATTTCAGAAACTTAAACATTACAGAATACACACAGTATACACAGATGGAAGTTTCACATTTGCAAAGCAGATTGCATCCTATAAACAAGTTTTCTGAAATACAGATCATTCATTTTATGTTAGAACTAAAAGTAAGGTGAAGCCACAAGATTTGCATATGAACTTTCACAAAACTGGCCTCTTTGAATTCCAAGTCTGAATTGAAATTTCTACGTTATGATTCAAATAGACTATTTATGTAAGTCTTACCAGATGCCACCATAAGGAACTACTTCCATACTGATTTTAAAAACTTATACAACTCTTTCCTTATCCTTAATATCTTAAAATCTTGAGATCTGATGAAAAAAAAAGTTGTTGTTCATTGTATAAAATGCAGAAACCATGATACAATTACTGTGTATCAAAACCAGGCTTATGGAGATGATGTTATTGTTTTCATTCAGAAAGGTTATTTCATCTTCACCAGAAAAGTACTGTGAAACTACCAAATGCAAAAGGGATTATTTTGTGTCCTGCTGTGGCCTGGAGAGATCCACAATGCCTGAAAGAGACTCTTGTTAAGTACAAGCAGGCTCTGTCCTAATGGGTCACAGAAGCAGAAGCTGTGCAAATGCAGTATAATACAAGCTGAACAGACCAGTTGGGTGTTGGGGTAAGAAAAAGACGAATGATGTCAACAGCTTTGATTTATTTTTTCTCTGCCTGGCAATGAAATGATACTACTGAGCGGCACCAGAAGCTCCCTACAAAAACCCCAGCAAGTGCTCCAGAGGAGGTATATACCATGAAAGGAACCTTTCCATGTTATTTGTGGGTTGCTCACTGGCAGAGAAAGGACCATGAAGAGGTAGTTCACAAGAGTTCCTCTCTTTGCAACTGGAAGACACCTATTAAATGAGAAATTAGAATTCTGTGGGTGCGCAGGGAAGTTATAATACATTTAACCAACTGGTACACTGAAGAGGAAAACACCCTTAATAAAACTTTTTGTTGCTGCTGTTATTATTTTAAAACAGAATGAAAAAGAGCAAGTTTGAGAGTATGTACACGTGCCACCATATGCAAAAATGAGGCCTGGCCTGACAGCACTGCAAAGAACCCAGCCAATAACGAATGTGAAAGCCACTGAGTTTAACACTGGAAGAGCAGCTAGAGAAAACAACAGCCTTGCTTAACTTCAAATAATAGGATTTCAGCCTGGACTGTAAATAAAGGGATGCTTACTTCAGAGTTTTGTTTAATTTCTTTTAGCAGAGGTTCAACAGTTTCAACGCTGCTGAAAAGCAAGCAGCTGTTACTCTCCCAAATATGATCCTGCACCAATGGCCGAAACCACTTGTGAAACTAAAGACAACATGCGTTTGGCAGAAATCACATTCCCTCCCAAAGGTGACTTCCAGGAGTGCTGCAAAGGTAAGCACAAAGGACTACACACCTTCTGACTCACTGTAGACTAGAACACAAGAAATTTAGAAAGCACAGCATCCTGAACTGGTATGTTATACTCTACATGCTCGGTTCACCTTTTTTTCCTCCCCATCATAGACAGAAGTAACGAGCCTAAATTGATGCGTCTCATCCCTTCAAGCAGAGTGCCTCAAGGAACGGGGCTGGAGCACAGAGAAGCTTTAGGGAAAAGGTCTCCAGTAAGAGACGACATTGGCTCTAGGGGTTCTTCTGCTCCATTGCACACAGCAGGGAAGAGGGACGAAACTGGGTCTCAGAATGATATCGTTTATGTAAGTGTTTGGTTTCTGGCTTCTAATCATGTGTGTGATCCTTTAAGAGCGTGGTTGTGCCACACAGAACCCCTGTAGCCCCATCCTGCTCTATTCCCCTTGGAGAGGTACCATGGGTGTCCAAAGGAGAGGGGGCTCCAGGGACTGCAGGGTATGGCTGGCCTTAGACATGGCACAAAACTTCTGATAAACATGTGGGGACACTCGGTGACTGACAGGTTGGGAAGCAGAGACATAGAGGGCAACAGGAAAGTTGCACACAACCTTATTTTCTCTTCCCTAGTTCTTTGGAATTTTCTCTTAGAAAAACAGACCAACAAACTTTTAGTACTTATTTAAATAAAATTTGGCTTTTTTGATGTTAAAATTCTTTCAGTCTCTTGGGAGCTCACCAAAGAAGGGTTAGACGCATCCACCTGAGATCTGTGGAGGACTCCATATCCTGCCATGGTAACCCAGAGCGGTCTCCCAAGGCTTGCTTCTTCCCACAGCGCCCAGTCCAGATTACAGAGCCGCCCCCACACCAGCACCTCCTGGAGTTGGTCACTGCTCCAGGCTTGCGCCTCAGAGCATTGTAACGCTGTACAATGTAACTTGTTTTCCCTGGAATTCTTCAGACAATAGGCTGGCAACACAAAAAGCTGCTGAAGGGACTAACTTTTACCTTTGACTGAAGAGAGTTCAAGGAAGATTAACAATTTCGTACAGAAACAGACAGAGATCCAGAACACCAGCAAGGCAATAAAGGACAAAAGCAAACATTGTCCTCTTTAAAAGTCCTCTCCCTCAGAATAACCAGCCTTCAAGGAACAATCACCTGGCATCTGGGAAAGCAACATCTGTAAAAGCTATCCTTATCAACAAGGCTTACCACACCATGATGGTATTTTCTGTCATGTTGTTACACTATAATAAATGCTTTGTTGAGAAATCAGTTACAAAATTTTCCTTAAATACTAGAAGCAAGCATTCAGACGCACTGTTACTATTATTATTATCCATTGCTTAACCAGCATTACAACATATAACACTTCCTTATAACACACCTGTAAGGGAGACAGGAAAAAATAAGAATATCCTATCCAGATTAAAAGTCTAGGCATCCTTCCTCTGTGATTAAGAAAATAAATCATACACGTGTGTATGTGTGCACGCGCACATGAGCAACCCAGTAGCTAACTCAGAAAAAGCGGTACATTTGTGGTCAATCAGGCCTAAAGTCACTCTATTTGAAGCTAAACTGCTCTGAGCTTGAGCCAAAATGTACAGTATTAGAGGTATTTTCTTTGCTGGACTATAAGGAAATTTTTCTGGCTTTATGGCATTCTCATTTTTTCCCAGTCACCTCAAGTTCTCCAATTCCAACATTCTCTGGTGACCCAAGTACTCACCAATTAGGATAGCAAGAGTAACACACATCCTCTTGTCAAATCAAGTACATTAGAAACTTTGAGAAAATTGGTGGAAATACATAAATATTAATACATCAGTTAAAAAGATTATTATGATGATCCAAAACATGAGAACCTGAAAAGATGCAACCGGAAAATGCATGAAATTACATGGCTGTGACACACTGTTCTTTGGGAATAGCAATCTTGTCTTGCAGCTTACATCCATGGCAACTCCCGGGAGAAACAGCAACTGATTAACATCACTTGGCCGCTGGTAGAGTTGAAAACTGTGTTGTACTGCAAAACCTTCCTACAAACGCGTTTGTTCCAGTTCTCCTCATTTTGCTTCTTGATTACTAGAAAAACTCTTTTTCTTGAATAAAAAGTCTATGAATATGTTTATATCTATTCAGAAGGGTAGTATAAGCATAATTTTCTCTAACACATTGCTTTGATCATATCCCACTATTCTGCCTTCCTGTGGTACATCCGTCTCCCTGCATTTGCTTCTAAGGGCCCTCCGGTCTAGCGTAGTATTGACTTTCCCATTTTTAAGTGCATTACTAAATCGTGCACCAAAAGTTGATGGTGCCAGCCTTCACCAGCCATTAGTTACATTATAAAGCAAGTGCTTCTGTTTTCTCTCCCTTGGAGAAGATGGAAACGTACCAAAAACATCTACAAAACTATCTGGTTATCCTCCAAATCACTCCTTTCCTGCCAAGCACAGAGAAGCTCAGCAGCGAGGCAGCAGGTGTGCCAAAACCATTGTTCATCATGACAGCCACCACAGTCTGCTTCCTTCGCTCCTCTGGCTGTTTGTCATGTCTCTTTGGCCTTGGATGGGAAACACTCTAACACAGAATCAGCCTGTTTGGGTTTTTAAGACGCCTAAAACTCTGAAATTACTGACTGCAACCTATAGGCATAACTACATTATAAAGGAACATAAACCCCTGTATGCCCACCACAACACTTCTCTGTTATAGAAGGGCAAGTGGTTTCTTGAACTGCCAATTTAAAAGAAAAATAAAGATAAAAAAGCTTAAGGTTTTTCTAATTCCCACCAAGTTCAATGTACTAGAAGGACCCATCACCCCAGATAGGATGTCTGAGTGTGACCATTTAATATGGATGTATCACCCCAAACTCTCATGGCCACCAAAGTCAGGAGGAGGATACTCCCCTCTCTCCTCCCCAGTGCTCTGGGGTGAGCAGTTAACACCTCTGCTCTTTGGCTCCCGGGAACAAATTCAGCTCACAAAATCAGGACTTTGGAGGGTACAGAAAGAGGAGAGGAGCTTGCTTTATTCCCTACTGGTTTAGCGAGCTGCAACAGCTCATCAAGAAGTTATAGCCAGGACAAGGAGAGCAGGACTTCCTCTTCCAGGTGCAGATCAGCTGAGCCCTACCTCAGCAGACTAGGATCAATATTCTCAAGGAGCCAAAACCACAATGGGATTACAAAGAAGTTATTCCTTGAAAAAAATTTGGAGTGCATTTGAACAGGCAAAATGTGTTTATTATACTGAATGATGAGCAGTGGAAATGATGCACAGATTATTCTTCCCCCCTCCGGTGACAAACTCTAGAATGGAATTTATCATTTTGTGGAATTAAAACCTCTGCTTAGTATCAACAAATGTATGAAAACAGTTTGTGGTTTTTTTCAAATCTACAAATTTAAACAAAGATGTACTTTGTGCTAAGCTGAAGCAGTGACAATTATGGAATAGTAGTGGTACACTTCCAAAATTCACAGAATAATTACCATTTATTTTGGAAACAAGACATTTTACAGAAGGCAGGGGATCAGGAAACCAGCCAAAGCAAGTTGATTTTCACAAATCAACACATTAAAATAATAAAAAAGCTCTACATGTGCTTTATACCTCATTTCATTATCAACTTTCTAACAAAGAATTCAACAAGTAGAGGGACGCAAAACTGCACCTGAACTGTCAAAAAAGCAGTCCTGCGAGCTTCTAACTAGGTAATAGTTATATCATAAAGTAGCAAGAATGGGAAATGAACAGCCAACATCCCTTACAGCTGTGACAAACGCTAATGTGAGAAGAGATTCCAACTGGCTTCATCTTCAAATTTATTGTGGATGCCATTAGTCAGAAGCAGCTATGATACGGTGGACTAGAGGCCAATTTCAGCTTAGAAAGTGCTTTTCACACAGGTAGCAGAACATAAATAAAAGGTACATATACAAAAGAGCATTAGACAGCAGGACCAGAATATTGAAAAGCAAACTACTAACAAACAGAAGTGATACTCTTTCTTTGCATCTTAAAAACAAAGACAAGTGAAAAGCAGTATTTTCTACCTTTCAGAACCTTATATAAGAGAGGATTCCTGTGACAACTTGGGATTCAATCAAAAAACCAGTCATGTCACAGCAATGGTGACACTGAATTAAAACAACAGATTTAAAAGTCAGAAAGACCTACCTTTAGAAGCCACTTTCTATTGCATGAACTCCATGCTGGTATTGCAGCAAAAGCTGGAGATCAGAGCGGGCTGGGAAAACTCTCAGAGGACTCACTGCTAGAGTAACTGCTCTGAGTAATACTTGCATGGAAAAATTATTTAAGGGAGGCGGAAAGAGCTAGAATAGCATGGGAGGGGACAACCTGCTGTTTCAAACAATAGGAAGCTGTTAAAACAAAAAAACAAGGGCCTCCCTCAGCACAGGAAAGTCTCATTTGAAAAGCGTTGCCCCCGCTGCCACCTACCAGGCAGGCAGCTCTGACAACAGAGATAAGGCCAGAGCCCTGGCCCCGCTTACCGACAATTCCCTTTGGAAACAGGGCCAGGCAAGAGGGAGGAAAGTTTTCCAAACCCTTTTTTACAAAAGATACCAGACTGTGGGCAAAGGAGGGGGAGACAGGGCTGTAGGGATGACTTCATTTTACAGCAGCCGCCTGTCTGTGCAAGGCAGGGCTCCCCTCAGCGACAAGTGAACTGCTGAGGCCCCTGCAAACCATTTAGTGAAACACGATGGATGTTTTCTCACAGGAGGGGTTGATAACCGGGAGTGACATGTAGCCATTTAACAGAAAAAATACAAAGGATACAAAAGATGGCTTCAGTTTTGATCCCTTGGTTTAGAGCCCTGCAGTTGCAATGCAAATTTAAAAGCAGTTTTTCAAAGAACAATTATTGCAGGACAATTCCTGGAACCATCCCCTGCGGTTCAAAGCCAGTGATACCGATCAAGGAAAAAAGAAGCTTGTTCCGAAAAACAGCTTCCTACCCTCAAAACCTCCCATAAACTCAGTTATTTAAGCTCAGAAGCAGCATCACTACATTATTATTCCCAGATTCTCTTGCAGTACATCTCCAGGACACTGGTGCCATCCACATTCAGCATCAATTTGTTCTTCTAACACGGTCACATTCATAGCACAGACAGTGAGTCTTACTGTAAATCCAAGACCAAAATAACTTTAAAGAAAACTTTTTTGGTTACGTTACAAAAAACAATGCACACCATTGTCTTTCCGTCGTAGCACAATATAATACTAACAATCAGAATCAGATTGAAATATAATAACATTTTGGACCATACAAGGTATTGAAGATATTATCCCCACCGGGGCCATTTACCTAATAGAAACAAACAATGCAAAAGGGAAGCAAGTTGGAATACAATTAAATCGGTTTGCCTTAAGAACAATCCACTCTTGCAGGACAGAAGGGGCTGAGCCAAGTTTTAACTACTTGTTTCCATAATGTTAGAGTTTTGATGAGACAAAAATAGGAGTTAGAACAAGAAAGGAAAAATTATAGTAAAGGCACAATATTCTAAGCAATGTTCTACCTCGTGATGCTTCTACATACTTTTTTTTCTTTTTAAGATTTAGTTTCTGTGTCCAAATTTCAAATAAAATAATTTTGTAAAGTGTACTGATAATGGCGTAATCGTTAACAAAACCCAGTACAATGCTCAGTAAGCACGCTGGCCTCAAAACCTGCTCCGCAGCTGTGTGTGGTTAAAGCAGCATGTTAACTCTGTAGCACTCTTTCCTCAAACAGCTTGTTTCAAGGAAGCCAAACCACTTAAAAGCACAGTTTGCAACATCACCACAGACATTTTCCAGGCAAAAGCAATACCCCAATCCTTATTTTTATCACAGAGAAAGAGTGACCCAGTCTTCCAGGTGTCTCGCACCATTACCTGGATCTGCAGGTTTCCTTTCAAATATCTGTGCAAGTCTTACCAAGTTACCAAGTCCATTTGTTCTAGTTGCATTGTGTCCAGGGCCCAATGACCTGAGGTTGGCAAGCACTCTTGCAGAGAAAACACTGGTCTCTATGCTCCCTTCCTCCTTGTCATTCCAAAGAACTAAACATTCCCCTTTTCTCCTCAGACACAAAGGCCACATACACACTTCTGTAACTCCACTGATTTCCTTGCTGAGGTGGTGTGGACCAACACGTGCAAAATGGCAGGAGCGCCTAACTCAGTAATGTCAAGAGTTTTGTAGTGCCAATGTTTACAAATTCCTATTTGCCTCAACCTGAGTTTCCACCATTTCAGAACTCTTTCTCAGATTTTCTCTAAAATACTTTAGATGATCAGACATACCTGAGAAGTATGAATCAAATTGTGGATGTTTCAAATACCTCCTTGACACCATTTTACACAGTCTCTCAGCACGTGGGTAGTGGAGACTAACAGTTACCTGTCTAAACAATATCCAGTTCTTCAATACGTCAATGCATAAAGAGCGCATGAAAATTATTTCTAGCAGCTCTCTGTAAAGCAAGATCAATTCTGCTTCCATCACATCTAAAATTAAAACTTTTTAAAACCATACAGCAAAGAACAGGTGTTTTATGACCAAAACAAATCCCTCTGCATCAGACAGAAACTCAGATTTTGCTCCCCACAGCTGACAGTCAAACTGTTGGGACAGCAAGCGGGGCTCCATGCCCGAAGAGAGGCAAGGGGACACGTTCCCAGCCGAAGCACAACAGCACCAGTGCGCTTACAAAAGCAAGCTTTGCCAAACGCACCACCTCAGCATCTGACTCACTGACACCAAACTAAGAAAGAATTCAGAGCAATTACCACATTTCTGCACAGAACAGGAAGAAAGAAGGAAAAAAAAAATAGCATTTCCACTCTTCTAACATTTCACCTAAATTAGGACAGCATAGCAAGCCTCAAAAAGCTCTGGTCAAGTACTGCAGCCCCTAGGGCTAGTAGGACCTGATAGCAATGCTAGCAATTATACATGCAGCCATCCACAGAGCTGCCTCAGACTGAAATGAGGCAGGAAAACCAGGCAAGATAAAGCAACAGAAACAGGCCTGGAATATCTCTCTCTCTCCCTTCCTTGCTTTTCAGCTTTGGCTCAGAGACCAGCAATCTGAGAAGCAAATGCATTTACAGACAACCCTATCTATTAGAAGGATGTATGCCTACAGCACACGTTCATGGTTGGCAAGAGAGATTGTCTAAGAAAATGACAAAACCGTAAGTTAAAAAAAATTTTGAAGAAACAAAGTATAGATGTCAGAGAGCTGCAAAAACCATTCTTTCAATACTGAAAACAGTTCCTTTCCCAATGCCTGCAGTCACACGATTTCAGCTTCCTTTTGCTGTTGCAGATCATGTAGCTTCCTATCCAGCAAAGGCTATGCTAGCCCTTCCCTTCACCTTCGATTAATTTTCCACCACAGCACTCCTACTCACAGAGCTGTAAATGTCAGCACATTTAGTATAGTTTAAATACCACGTTGTCTACATGGAGAAGTTTGTCAGGAGTAAGTGCTACGTGGTGAAGATGTAGTTTCTTGACTGTCTTCAACAAAGCAGCTGGGTGCATTTCCTGTCCACCTTTCACAGATCACTCATTCCTGCTCTCATCTGAAGCTTTCTTCTGCAGATAGCAGCCTGTGTAGGGCCACATTACAAACTGCATCATGAAAACAATCTGTGTTAAAAACAACCAGAAAATAAAAGTATGAAGGGGGCTATATTTATAATTTCAGTTATTCAGAATACAGAGCAGTCCTGCAGTAAGCAGATTTAACTGGCACAACATAGACCGTCAAACTACAAGGGGTACGGAGGCTTATTGTATGAGCTTTGCCACCACAGCTAAAATACCATGTAGACGCACTAATTCTTTGCACAGGTAACTTACAGTGTGTTTTATGATACAGCTATGCCAACCTGGCAGCTGCAATCAGGGTGGATCCATTCTCCATCACATGCCCCTTCTGCACCCCTTATGCTAACATTGGGCAGTCTGCAAAACGAGCTAGTATAGGGTGGTAAACCAGCACAGAACAACTCTACCAGTGGAAATAAAAATGATAGCGTTTTTTCATCAACAAGCTCACTCAGGATTCAGAAAAGCAGGCCTGGTGAGCAATGCCTCTTGACAGTGGCCTGAAGTTAGATTCTCTTATCCGGATAACAAAGCTGCCCTTCCATCTGCAGTCAGATGCCTGTGTGGCAATCGGTAACACAGACTAAAGGTGTGGTTTCATTTAACTGTGGGAAACGCGAGACTGTGTCAGTCTGTTTACTTTCCCCAGCCTCGTGCTCCCACTGCTTCCGAGTATTGCGTTGAGCTGCATGCTGGCTGCATGAGCCACTTCAACTGAGAGCAGCCACACCACACGCGAAGAGCCCCAGCAACCCACCCAGCCCTCTCCTGAAGCAGCCACAGCGAAACTGCACTAGGTTAACATCACGTCGCACTCCAGGAAAGATCAGTTCAAAAAAAGTGCTGCAAAACAAACCCCCTGGTAAATCATTCCTAGCCTCTTTGTTTTAACTAAGTGCATTCTTCTAGGTCAGTGCTTTTTAGTTTGCAGTATGCATCCCCTGGACTTCCATAAAGTCTGAAAACAGATGTTTGCCCTCTTCATTGAAAACCTTTGAGGTCAAAGAAGTTAAAAGTGAAGTGGATACAAAGCAGTGACCATCAACAGTTTATTTTTTGGGGAGGGTGGGGAGGTTGGAGAGGGCGGGTTGAGGAAGAGAAGCTCATGTTCCCACATCAGCAGTGCATTTTTCAAGAGGAGGAGGGAAAAAAGCCAACAAAAATCTAACAACAATCTAACAAACTTTAGGGCTAGGTGTTCAAACATATTAGGCAAACACATATGCTGTAATCAGCTGACCTTCTCCACATGGCAAGACAACTGTTTAAATACTGTCTTAGGGGGGCATAGCACGGCAAAATCTAGATTTTACTTTGTGGACACAGCCTGCTTTGGTAGGGTGGACACAGCCTTAAAGCCAAAAAGACCCGTATAATGAAAACTGATAAAAATCAATACTGCTTTCTCCCTTCGCATCTCAGCTATTCTTTTATTAAAATCAGGTTACCTAGAGCTATTCAAGTAGACTGTAAATTACAAGATGAGCAAAGAGCTTTTTTTGAGATTTCTCAATATTTCTAAAGAATAACCAAACATACTGGTTATCAACAAAGAATCAGACATACTTTTCAAGACTATTCAGAGACTGACGAATGTGAGATAAGAGCTTTTACGCCCTCCACTCTCCTTCAGCCTCCCAACTGCTCGTTCTCATCCTTGCACAGCTCTTTCCAATATGGCAACACACACACTGGAGTGGCCACAGAGACAGTCTGGTCAGGGTAAACAGCGACCAGGTGGAAAGACAGGCCAGGGTAGTTTGAAGCCAGATCTGTTTCGCAATGTTCCCTACATAGCCCCACATGTATTTATTGTGTAGGGTGGCTCCAGGGGGTAGCTCAAGTTAAATTATTTGAGAAGCTGGGGGCTGTAGTCTAAACCAAAATCTAAGGAGCTTTAAAAATAAGCTTAGGAGCAGTATAGTGGAAAGGATTCCTTAGTATATGAAGTCCAGATCTCTGCTATCAAAAGCACTATTGACACAATTCCATTTCCAAACCTTATGGTTTGACAAATGAATCTGGCCCATTTACATCTTTAAGAATAAAAACAGTTTGTATATACAAACAATTTGTATACACACTCAGTGCTTTCCACTTAACTGAAAAAAGCTGTCTATCTTGTTTCTTATGTGTATGGACTACAAGGCAGAGGGCTCCTCGCTGAAACCAGTCTTCCTCTTGGCAGAAGACTCAAAACAAAAAAAGAAATTCGAGGAGAAAAAGAAAGCATTAGTAACCCAAGCACATTATTATGAACATATCCTGCCAGCAGTTTGACTGCTTACATCTAGGAACTCTAGCCCAGTGCTTTGAACTAGTTTTACTTGTAGCACTGGGAGGTTTGGGAGTCTACAAAACAGCCAGGGTTTAAAGGTTACCAAACACAAGCAGGAACCAAACCACCACTCTTTACCAAAGAGGTACCCCCACAAATACCACAAATTACTGCATTTCTTGTTGCTACTATGCTCCTAAAACCAATGCAAAACTAAGAAAAGCAATTCCATTGCATACTTATTCCCACTGATGGCAAAACACAGTGCACTGCATTTAATCTATTCTGCTTTTTGTGACCAGAGCCAAAAGAACGTTTTATAAATATCCTATCAAAAAGAGATCATAAAAGGCCTTCTTGACTACAAGTAACACATCAGGCTATAGATGCCTGTTAATCAAACAAAGCACTAAATTAAATTTCTTGGTCAAAGCACGAGCATATTCTTTGAAAGAATGTAATGCCAGTAACATGTTCAAAGCCACAGACAAGTCTCATGTCATCTATGCAGGTAGGGTAGACACGCACACACGCAGCTTTATACCCTAAAAGACACAGCACAAGATTTGTTTCCCCGTAGGAAAAGGAATTTCCTGTGGTTTAAATAAGACCCTTGGACATTCAGGAATTAATTTACAGTTGACTAAACTGGGAATCAGAAAATAACTTTTCCTATGCCAAGCACGCACATGGCATTGGACCAGTGTAGCTGGAGTGATAAATCCATATCCACTTTCCCCACTGTCATTAAGAACTTACATAATTTTGTCACCCTAAATTATGGCACCCAACCTGTAAACCTTGATACATCAGGATCTTAGCAACATTGTGGTCCTTAACAAAAAGCTTGCAAGAAAGTCTTGAGAAGTAAGATTACACAAGATTGCTTCATCTGCCTGCATCAAACAAAATCAACGCTTTTCAAGCTCTTATCTGACAATAAAAAAATGAGATGACAGGTTGGAGGTAGAAGACTCACTTTGGAAACTAACTTACATGAGTGTGAAATCAAAATAAAACTAAGCTCACAAAAAAGTTCTCCCTACCTATATTCTTTTGTCTCCTTTGATATTCTAGTTCTTCAGCTTTATTAGTTTACTTTTGTATCACTTAAATTAACAAGATCACAAAGACACAGTTATAGACAAAGTAATGAGGCTCATAAAATTTTATCTTACACCATTTTAAATTTCCTGCACTAATTATTTTCCGTTGTGTCTTATTTTTAGTATTTGTCCTATGACTGAACCTTGGCAGATTAACACACAGTCAGGATGTGTAGCATAAAACTCCCAAGAGCATTTAAAGAGCATATACCACTATATTGAAGGACTGAAAACAAAAGTCAGTGACACAAGTGATTTCAGGGATCATCCCAATCTCAGGGGGTGGGGATGGTGTATAAATATTTTTTTTAAACAATTATGAATTGCAAATTAAAATAAGTAAATCCTCTATGAAAATCTGCCATTAGGAAGAAGAGTGGAAGTAACAGCATTTCTTAAGTTATCTTTCTTCCCACCTTGAGATGTTTCAAATAATTTCATTAGAACAGCCACTGCTTCTTAAAACTGCATGCACCTACAAAAACTGTTGCAGATGCTTAAAATCCAGTGACTTTCTCAGTAGTTTACACAATCACACATGCGAGGGTTATTGCTTGTGTCACAGACAGTGAAATGAAATTGTCTTAAGACACTAAAATATCAACAAGCTACTCCCCCAAAATCCATGGAAAGTCACATCCGTCACAGTAATAGGTGCTGTAATGAAAAAATATACTTAGCAGTTAAAGAGATTTTCAGGTAGAAAAGTAATTGACCAGATTTCACCCTGTAGCCTAATCCTACTATGTCCTGGATTACTTACTTGTTTACCTTAGCCTGGCGTCCTAAAGCTGCATCTGGACTACAAATCTACTTCTGACAGAACAGTGGTACTCTCTGAATAAGTATGTGAAAAAATAGTACCAATTAAATACTACAGCAATGTGACATTCACTCAGAGGTTCCTCTCCTTCATGTGTGAGGCACACCCAAGTACACATTAATATACCTAAATACAAAGATTCTGTTGGTCATAAACCATGCCAGATTAATATATTTGACCCCTTGAAAAAAGTCCACTGTTAATACAAGTCAACTGGGACAATGCATACTACAGAACAAAGGATGCTGTTGCCCATCTCTCCATGCAGGATGCCCACCATGAAGAGCGATACAGAATACCAAGTAGTGTAGAACATCAGCAGCTAAATTTAGAGAGTAAAAACATCATCCGTTGCATACTGATTAGCTGGAAACACTATCAAGGCAACAGATGAAAGAAACCTGCAGAAAGATGGATTCATAGGTGCGCATTCAAAACTAAAAATAGCATGTATCATAACAAATACATATGGTCATACATAAGAGTATTTTTCTTTATTTTAATGATGAGTTACTACAGTATCCTGCTCTGTAGATTTAGAGACTAAACCTGCTTTGGAATCTAATGCAGAAATTAGACGTGGTAGAGATGGGCCTTTCCAATTCAAGACTTCAAAGGGAAGTCTCAGCCTACATTCTGAACACAAGAATACCAGAGAGACATTCCTCTAGTTAAGAGTCAAGCCTGATAAACCTTGCTTTACTTTGTCACCTCCTTCTGCTACCCAGAAAATGACAGATACCCTCCTGTCAACTTTATCTGCATGTGATAATTCCCTGAGCAGAGAATTTTTTTCCATTATTTATTTCTGCCAATTTTAACTTATCTGGTGAAAAGTGAACACATTAGGGCAGAAATTAGAACTGCAAATATACAAGTCTATTTATCACGGATATTAAATGAATGTTCGAAGAAAGGTTTCAATGCCTCCTCTACCTTTATTTAAACAAACAAACAAAAAACAACCAACCAAAAACAACAGAAAAACCCCAAGACCCACAACCAAAGACATAATCAACACTTTGCCTTTCTTCCCCAGAACTAGCAAATGCAATTCCCGGGCACATGAAGATTTAAGTGGTGTAAATTCCATATGGGCTTGCACATTCCCGCCTAACTGGCCAAGGACACAGTCATCACTCTTCTCCATACAGATGGGCTACAATCTTCCCATTGGCAAGGGAGAGAGAGAGCAGCTGGAATACACCTTACGTCCCTCCTGTGCTTCAAACTCCGGTGTTTTGAACTGCCTTGATTTACCCAACTACCATGAGTTAAATTTAACGTAGCACCTTCTACCAAGGACAGTCGGCACACAACACAATTCATTACTAGCAGAAAGAGAAACACCCACGGTACTACCTGGTGTTCGCCTACTACCTCAGCAACAGTTTAAGCAAGTAAATGCAAATGAAGCACGTAAGATTCTGCCTGCCTGTGTAAAAAAAAGCTAAAAATTATGTTTGCAAAGAACTGAACACCCTGCGCGCTTCTGCAGCGCAGTCTGCTGAAGGAGGAAACCTTTCATTTGCACACACAGCACCCGGCGCAACACAGAATAAGCCGACACCTGCTGCAACGGACCCGCCCCGAGCAGCCTCCCCCCGCTCTCCCGCCACCGCCGCCGCCCGGCTGTGCTGAACGCGCCTCGGCCACACCGCTGCTCCCCGTCCCGTCCCGTCCCGCCCGCTCCCACCTCCCGCGCCCGCGGGACCCCGCACACTCACCCCGGGAGCGCCGGGCCCGCCGGGGAGCGCGGGGCCGGGGGGGAGCAGCGCCGCCGCCCCGCACACACGTGCGCAGCCGCCGCTGCCCCGTCTCGCGGCGCGGGAGCGGTAGCGGGAGCCAGGGCCCCGCCTCCAGCACTATGACGTCACCGCTCCGGCCGCGCACCTGATCCCCGGGCAGGTCGGGCCTTAAAGGGGCAGCGGCGTGGCCAGCGTCGCCACGGGGAAGGTCGCCAGCCGGCAGCGGGCGTCACGAAGGCGGCCGCGCTCGGGCAGCCCCCCGAGACCGGGCTGGAAGCGCTGCCCGAGGCCTTTCAGCGCCTCCCCTCCACCTGGCGGGAGCGCGGGGACACCCTTCCGCCGCCCTCTGCCCCCCTCCCCGGGAACAGTCACCGCGGGGGTGCTGCCACAAGGGCATGTCCCTCTACACGCATCCCAATGGCAGCAGCTCTAAGCATCTGAAGGACACAGCTTTCCACCGTCACCCCACAACCGCAGTGCCTCTTGGCCCCTCGGCCGAGGGAGGCTTGCCCGTTCTCAGCGGCACGTACAGAACCAGATACAGGACAACCCTCATGACAGCCGTTGTACTCCTGCCACCAGAAACCAACCAACTGAAGGTGGCGCAAACCCGATACCGTTCAGTTCGTACCATCAATGCCTGGCAAATGAGACCCACTCAAAGTGCAACTGGGACAAATCAAACCGTTATCACTATCCTCTTCCCTAATCCAAATCAGCTGTCCCCTTACCCTGCTCAGTGATCCTCTCCTCTCCGCTAAGGAAATGTGCTGGAGGACAAGAGACCTTTAAATCACTATCATTTCCACTCAGCTGGGCAAATAGCATTAAATGTGGCAGAGAGAATAACTAAATGGAAGCTATGAACACCAGAATTTCCTATTCAAGAAGCAAATTTGAACAGAAACAGGGAGACTCCTCTACTGTGTCATCCTTCTTATTAATATCTAATCCCTACAGAAAACATTGTATTGCAAATACCCAGCCATGAAAACGCACCAACCTCACTTAAACCTCAAGGAGGTTCCTGGGAATTCTCAAGCTGCAGCCATGCAGCCACTTTTTTATTTCTTTCACTACTGTTAGCATGAAGTCATCAGTCTTAATTACCACGTCCTCCAACTTTCAGGGCAACTTCATGCAAATCAGTTCATCTCTGCTGCAATTCCTCATCTGTAAACCAGCGACAAATGCTACTTACTTTCCCAATTCTCATCTACGCTTTCAGTGACAGTTCTTACTTTTAGATATCAAAGATGAAATCATCATAGAGGAAAGTGTCACTCACTGTCCAAACTAGTATCATAAAGGTTTTACTTAACCTTCAATAGGTATTTCCAAACAATTATTTGATTCTGCAAAAGTCCCCCCCTCTTTATTTGTTTCTATCCATGGGTTCCACCACCAATTATACCAGCACTCATTAAAAACAGCACTGGCCTTTGGAACTGCACCATTCCAAGCAGAAGATGAGACGCAGCATTCTGGTTTGCACACAGGAACAGGCTGAGTTATGCTTTAACACAATATATTATAGCCTCATACACAAAATTTTGCTTCTTGCTTTGGTAATAAGGAAGATATTGCAAGAGATACATTTATTAAAATATCTGAATTACAGTCAACTCTCCTTTTTCCCCTCTAGAGATTATTCTTTCATTTTTTCCTGACATTTTTAGCCATTCATATGTCTAAAGCCATTTTCTTCATGTTTAGACCCTGTTTTTTTCCTCCTCGTTTTCTGAGTATTTGTAAGATCTGTTTTTCTGCTTTGCTGAGGTTAGCTACCTCAGATTACTGCAATAAATAATCAGGACTATCTTTCAGAAAATGGTGAATGTCATGTGGCATGTTTTCTAAAATAGTTTCACATTCATACTAATCTCAAACTGCACACGGACAGAAGTTATATGACATTATTTTATTTAAGTGCTTTAAAAAAAAGCTTTTAGAGTAATCTGAATCAAATTGACATTGATGGTAAGCACCAATGATGAACATTATTAGAACTAGGGGATCTCATCCCCTCAGGTCTCTAGGCTATTACTCAAACATTAAAAGATAAAGTTTTGTGCTTTTTCATCTTTTATTCTAAGCTGAGAAACAGCGTGGAACAATCAAAACAGTTATATCTACACTATAATTAAAAAAACCCACTTATTGTCAAAAGCTAGGTTGTCAATTCATTAGTGGTACTTTCAACACAGCATTTCATTTGCTAAAATTTGCAAACAAGCAGTGGGATTTCATTTTGAAGTATATTTAGAACAGATTATCTTAATTATTTATAGTATTAAATGTGGAATTGAAATACACTCAAATACTCTTTTCCCTCAATAAAAATAATTTTCATAATTTTAAAATGTCACATTAAAAAAAAAAGTAATCCCTTGGTTGATCGTAACCCATCCTGTCTGGTGCTCTTCTGGTCACTGAGCTCCCACCCTTACAGAGAGGGCCATCCAACTTCAGTTGGAGCCTGGAAGTCGGCTCTTCACAGCTGACAGATCGACTATTGTCTGTAGCACATTTGCAGCACTACTGCTTATCCAGACTATTGTGTTGCTTTCCTGTTGCCTTCCCCTCAAACCAACTATTAAATTAAAACTACATATTTACACATATTACCATCCAACATAGCTATCCACTGGCAATGTTGAATATTCAAGACAATAACTACTCTGTTCTGTTTTGCACAGGGAAAGCACAACAAAATAACTTCTAAACCTTGTTTTATGTGAAGGCCACTGGATTTTTTCCCAAACCTCAGTAGCCTAAATAAATTCAGTGTCCTTTTAGCAGCCTAAATAAATTCAGTGTCATTTAAGAGCACTTAGCTACTAAGTTTCTAACATAGGACAAACTTCGTTTACTTCTATTGCAAGCAGACAGTTCAAACTCCGCTCTACAGTGAAAGTGGGTGTATCTGTCTCATAGTCCGTGTTCAGGCACATAAAATAATCCTGCATTGAAATACTAGTGAAGGGTAACAGAGCAGTACAGTTTAGCGTGGTGGTCTGTGCAGAAAGGACTAGAGAATTAGAAGAATCTAAAAAATTTATGCAGGACTGACTGACTTGTTAGCCTTCATTTTTCACATCAATCACCTATAATATTTTCAAACAAAAAAAATCTTACAATGAAGATGAGCCACACCGCATTTTGTAAGTGTATCAGCACCCAGTGCTGTGTTAAGAACGGACCTTCCTCCACTTCCTGCAGAACTGAAACCTACTATTCAAACTTCAGGCTTTTTCAGACATCACTAAATTGTAAATTTGGATTGTAATTCTACTAACAGAGTCTGCATAGCACCACACTTTAACTTATGCTTATAAATAGTTTCTATTTTGTATCCTAATATAATTCAACAAAGACTAATAGTAGGTACTTAAAAGGACATCCAACAGCCTAATCCAGCATTCCATGGTGAGAGCCATTCTTCTTTAGGGAATAAAGAAAAGCAAAAGTAAAGTTGTTGTTGAAGAATAAGTTAATTATTATCTTCATTAAGTCAAGCACAGAAAGAGCAACCATAAGCAATAAGACAGCTGGTATGTGCTTCCTCAGTAGATTTTCAAGTGCAGCTAAGCAAGGTAGAAGTCTAGTTCCATGAAAAACTAATTATTTAAGGCATCCACATTCCATCTCTTTAAGACAAAATAAAGCAATGAGTTTTCTGATCTACCTACGGCTTTCAAAAACAATAGGCGAGATAAAACATGAAATTATCCATTCACCAACAGCCCTCTGCTGCTGTAGATTTCACTGCTACCCAGTCACGCAGGGGAAAAGCAGCTCTATTGCCCGAACGTGGAGGGCTGGCATGAGCTCAGCACTCAGCTCAGCAGCATCACAGCACTCCAAAACCCCAGGCATTCTCAACTACATCATCTGAATTGTACCAAACGCTGGTTTTGCCTCTTACGCCCAGAAGCATCAATACCGCTTAGAGCCAGTTGATGAGGTTGCAACATCTTGCAACTTCTATACTATGGTATGTCTTTATTATACATTCCTCCTACATACTAGTCTCATCCTTCCAATTCCAGTGGCACATGCTACTGGCGTTCTTTCAGAGACTTAGCATTTTTGGCATATTTTTCAAAAATTATTTTATCACAGAGTATCATCGGCAATAAACTGTGTTACTTTGCATTCCACTACAGTAAGAGTCCTATTTATTCCATATATCTGTATCAAACTGCTAGATTCATGCAATTAGCTCTAAAATTTTCAATGTAAAAGCAAGCATTTCTGGCTCCAATGGTTAAAATGAATACGAGTGAAATATGAGCAGAGCCTGAACAAGCACAAACCATGTTCTCCCACATGTATTTTTTTGGAAATTTGCAAGCTAATGATCAACATTTAAATAATCAATGTCAGCAATACCTTCCCTTGCAGATAATATGAACGTGACCATCCAGCTAGGACAGTAATGATGAAGGAAAGGCATTAGAGTTTACAGAATTTAGCCCAAATTCACTGTGCAATGGACAAGCAAAATAGCAAGACAAAAGCAACCAGTAATCTAGCCGAAGAGAGAGGAGTTCAAATCATCCCCTCATATCCAAACCAGTAACAAGCACGTATTTCAAATCACCCTGATCCTTTCTGGGATATGCAAAAAAAACTCCACTGTTTAAAAGCTCCAGAATGTTTTCCTGCAAGATATTGGATCCCTAAATTTTCCACACCAGACATGTGCCCTGCAAATAGCTGCTTACCACCTACTGTCAGGCTGTCAGAACTTCCAGGTTCCCTCACATAAAAATCTCAAAATGGCAAAGAAGTAATAAATAAATAATTTAATTGAAAATTTAAAAAAAGAAAGAAAGGAAAAAAAGAAAGAAAGGAAAAAAGGCGGCAAAAATGTAAATTGGAAGCAGCTCACAGTAAATTATTAGAAAGAAGGAATACTGAAACGATGGAATTTCCTTCACATTTACTTAAACAAAAAGCCCCATTAACAAGGGCTTGAAGCTGTGACAAATTCCACTCTGAGGCACAGAAGTCAGGTTTAGCTGGCTTACACTGTACACAGGCTCTTGGCTTTGACTCATACAATCACTTATTTCTCTTTGAGAAAATAGAAACTAAAATTGCTAAGCAAGGTAATTTCCAACTGCAATGATTAAAGACGTGTGTTCTAGGGTATAACAATGAAAATAAGCACTCAAAGTATGCTAATAACACATGTTACAGCCTCAGGTAACTGAGGCTGCACTCATTTCACAGTGGAGAAATACACAATGGAAATTGGGAAAGATTTTATAAACAAAACAATTACTTACAGTACATTCCTTGTTTTCTTATAATAATAATATGTTGAGTCCCCAAAGTGCCGCACTGACAACCGAAGCCATTATGAAAATGAAACGGAAATAAAAGTTGACTATTGATAGGCTTGTCAAGGGCATAAAGAAAGAAAAGTGAGCTGAAAATCTTGCTTGGTATACCTAGTACTTACGTAGTGAGGTACCAACAAAATAAAGATGAAGGCTACCAAGTTAGACGACATTAGAAGTGGAAGGCCTGGCAATATGGAGGCTGTCTGCATCATCATTTGTCTAGTGGGTACTCTCTCAGGGCAAGTTGTCTACCTGTATAAACCGAACATTTTTTAATCAGTAACATTCCAAAAAGTCTATACATACTGTTCATCAGCCTTAAAGTAATGTTGTTATTCAAAATACAGCTAGAAAAAGAAAATGCCTTATGAGAAACAACAGTCAATTCTCTCAGGAACTGGTCCTTGGCTCCTGGTCCAAGACCTAATCTGCATTTTTTTTGGCAACAATTTAAAATCACTTGTCTCGCCCTACCGGTCATGGTTAAGCCTTACATTTGACAGCTTCCTACTTTCTTCAAATAGCCTACTACATACACACACAAAATTATGCTTTCCAGTTCCATTTTGGGGGCTTGCACGCTGCCCCCTCTCCGCAGTTGAAATTGTTTCAGTCCTTCCCATTAGGCCCCATTTTCGAGACCTCAAATCACTGGATTACTCTTCTCCCAGCCTCTGTTCAGCTGATCTGTATTTTCTTGGGTCATATGCCCTAATCAGATGCCAACACTTCAACTGAGGACTTACCCGTAAATAAAAAACAGATTGTTCTGTATGTTTTTATAGCCTATACTCGTATTTTTATCCTTCTTGATATAATGTTTGCCCTTTTACAATGTCAGGAATTCTGGAGAATTGTCACCTAACTACTTGTTCCCTATCCTGTATTTTTGAATTTCATGATTCCTGTTAAATATAGATCTTCAGTCTGTCCCTATTTATCTCCTAAAATTTTCTCAACTTCCTCAAAATAATTTTGTGCTCTTAAACTTGTGTCCCACGTATATACATTCCCCCCAAGTTTTGAGGGCATTTTTAGTGAATCAATTTTGTAAGCACACTTTCTACTCTATCATCAAGGTCATTAACGAAAAGACTGAAGTGAAGCAGAATGAGTGCAGATCCAACAGACCGTGGTGGATCCACATTCAATACAACCATTTCATTTTGACAGACAATCATTAGTAACCATCCACTAGGCACAGTCATCCAGGGAGTCTTGCTCCTACTCTACAATAGTTTCTTTCAGGCCATGTTCCTTCACTTGTTTGTAAGATTATCACATGCAACTGTGCCAAAGAGCTTACTAACGTGAAAATATTAACATTCACACTTTTCTTGTCAATTCACAGGCCTTATTGTCATGTTACAGAAGAAAATTAAACTGGCATGACTACTGACTCTTCCCAAATTCATGGTGGCTGTGACTCACATTCTTCTTGTCTCCCAGAGGCTTTTACATGTTGTGCAAGAATTTGTTCAAAACATGGAAGATGAGAGGAATGGTATATAATTTCCTGACTTTTTTCCCTCATCTCTCCTTTTCATTTTCAGATCTTCCAGCATCTCAAATAGCAGCTAGTGGTACCGAGATAGCTTTGGTCACTTTTTTAACATGTCAACAGATTATTTTCATCAGGCCCGGCCTAATAAATAACCTACACGAGTACTAAGTAGTATGCAAAAGGCTTGCTTCACATTTGCCATCCATCTTATACGTTCTCTGTGCTTTTTATCTCCTTCTTGTGCTAACTGCTGCTCACTTTTACTCCTCTTCTGCTAATGCTTTGAGGATATTTTCATAGCACTTAGTTCAAGTACATCTTATAAAATTGCGCTGCCTATCATATGGATATACTGGGGTGAGGGCTGCTCAGCGGGCAGCAGTGCTCCAGTGGTGCCTTCACCTCCTAGAAAGGTGAGACAAGAGCCCGGGGAGAAGGAAGGGGTACCTCTCTAAACAGGGTGGCTATTTCTAGCTCAGCGGCAACACAGAGGAGATCTGCAGTGAGACAGAACCGGAGCTCTGCAACCCAGACTTGCAATCGCACCAGCTAGGAAAGACCAATTAGCAGATCGTTTGCAGCATAATATCATCACTTCTGTGTCAGTTATGAAATCTGTGTCTGTACACCCAGCCAGGCAGCCAGAGCTGGGCTGGGGTGGGGGCTGTGTGCTTTGTTCACATACTCACCCATATATAGTGAATAAGGGATTGCAGATAAAAAACGGGATTAAGCCTGACACAGATGATCCTGCAGATACCCTGGCTCTCATGATGACACAGTGCACAAACCCAGCTACCCTTCTGCATGCTTCTACATTGTTGCACCACTTCATTTAGAAATGTTAGTTATTTGCTATCATTGCTCAAAATTAAACTACATAATAACAGACTCTTATTATAGTACATGCATATGTGGAAGTTTAAGATGTAAATGTTTAATTTCATTATTTCAAAATAGCAACAAAGAGCAGGAAGAAAAAAAGTCTGAAGACATCAGCAGCTCTAGCGCAGCTCTGCTGATTTTTGCCAGACAGCTAACACCCAAGCTTTCCTAAGTGTATTGTACAGTATTCACCATGCACCCAAGTTGTTTATTTCCGTCTCACAAGAATTATACAATGATCACACAAAACTGAAAACTGTTTGTTATCTTCTGTGTACACTAAGAATAATCATAGCCTTCAGCCCTTCCCTTCATTGAAAATTTCATCATCTTGCCATAAATACCAGAAACCAAAAGAAGTAGGATACTGTAATACAATTGTAAATTAATAAAAATAGATAGTTAGGATGCAAAAATATCTTTAAAATTAGTTCCCCTAAGATTATCCAAAATTCATCTGATACTTTGTGTAATTTTATTACGATACTTTATAAATAGCAGAGCAAAATCTAACAAGCTTAACATTTAACCAAGAATGAAAATACTGCCTCTGTAGGCTGAGATGGTAAATTGATCCTTCACTTTTGGGGAGTATCTGGCTTTATCTAGTTAATAATACAAACACTACTGTTTTTGAAGAAAAAAAAGTACCATTCCAGCTATACCCTGCTTTGTCCACCACAGAAGGAGGAGGCTAAAACACTGATTTATCATGACTTAACAAGACAGTGACCATCAGCTGAACTGCATTAACTGACTAATGCACTTCTAGTCCAATTACCCTGAGAAGCAAAACATGTTGTATAAACCACTAGTGAATTAACTATATACACTCAAGGGAAATCCCAGATAATATACTAACAAAATAAAATCTATGTTGCAACTGCTCAGTCACTAACTTACATCTTACCACATTTTTCTTGATGAGGCAAAGTAATTTACAAGGACAAATATTCAGGTTTCAACTGGTGGGATTTGGGGTGGGTTTTCTTGTTTGGTTGGTTTTTGCTATAGGCACAGTTTAAAAAAGATTAATGTTTTGGAAACTTGTAAGAATGATACAAATGTTACTGGTTTTTATTGATCCTCTTAGCAATATTAAACACTAATACTAATCACTATCAGATAGCACTTTACTGGCCAATTTGAAGTGGGCTGACATTCAGTATATTTTGAAAGAGACATGAAAGAACAACTGTGTTTTTCTTTAACATGAAGTAGATTAACTGCTATAGCTCCCATACCATAATCATTTAAACCCAGAGCTCAAAAACGTTTAGGAAAATTAATGTGGTAAGAGGCATATCTTGCAGATGTGATTTGCACTGCTGCTTCGTATGTCACAACTATTTCCATCAATACAAAAATATGATATAGATGCAGGCTCCTAATATTACCTTTGAACTTGGAAAGGACTAAGAGCTCTCTCATATCTAGTTCACTATCTGCTACATGATTAGTTTCTATGCTCTATTCACAGCCACACTGGAATTCAATCCAAATACATATTTAGTTTAAAAATTCTCTAGCAGAATTTGAATGGGTAGTACAGTCTGTATTTATAATGCTGGGTTATGCTTAGTTTTAGCTGCAAGCTCAGTTGCATCCTGCCTATATGGTCAGGACCCGTAACAACAAGTAATTACTGCTGATTAATCTATGTGCAGAAAAAGACTGAACTAAGCAGGTGACCTTCTGAATTAAATCTAATGTCTCTCTCATGTGTATAGATATGCATACAAGTTACATTAGCAAAATAATCTACTAATTTATAAGAATTAATTGTAATGTAGTTTCGTTATACTACTTCAGGTATCATCCAAGAATTCCATCCCGCTCCTCCCCTCCCCCTAGAAGTAGTTAACAGATTTTAGAATTATTTCTGTAAGAAGACAGACAGTGAAAGGTCTGGTTCCTCTTCTCGCTGAACTGGGGATGTGACAGCGCTGGAACAGCCAGAACACCCAAATTCTATTCCCAGTTCTACACTAACATCCCCCGACAAGCCAAGCCTCTGTGCCCATCCATTCTAGCTACTTACAATACCATGTCAATGTAAATTTGTTGAAATCTCTGGGCTGAAAGACTAGAAACAGAACTCTGGTTAAAAAAAAAAAAAAAGATTAAAAACATGCTGAGAACTGAGTTCACCTAGATTAATTTGAAATTTCAAACAGTAAAAGGAATACTGCCTGCTTACACAGCAAAGACAAGAAATAAATCCTCAACCCCTTGCTTTTCAGAGGAAGCCTGGTCTCTGGACATTCATCACAAGCACCAAGGGACTAGTGCCATATAAAGCAGCTGACCCTGACTCCAACACATTTTAAGTCTGGGTAACAGCTACATAAAATTTGACAGTGAAGGCTGGAGTGGAGGCTGATGTAATAAATGCACAATGGAAACTAATGCTGTGGTGGCTCAGTTCTCATTCCTTAAAATTTTAAGTGCTGTCATCTTTTCCATAGTATCAACCCACCAACGGCTACTATTTGAATGGACAAGCTAAACCTAAAGACATTGAAGCAAAAAATTTGTGCATATTTCTTCCTTAAGTATTTACCAATAAACTGAGCCCGCCAGCTTTCTCTCCTTCTTCATTTACTTCCCCTTTAACAGGTCAACAGTTCTGCAACTTAAAAACTGGCTGCTTTGAAAATGCAAAGTTTAAACTGATTACATTTTTAAAAATTAGATCATGTCCATAGCTCTGTTTAAAAACATGCTTCTTTTTTACTGAGTACACGTAACTTTTGCCAACATTATTACTTCTGCAGACACAGATGTTTGTTATCCCTGCTTAATCGGGCACAGCAAGAATTAATCTAGAGCCAGGAAAGGACCAAGGAAGTTGGGCAACATACTGTCTCAGTAAAAACACCTTCCACAAGCAACCCAGAAAGCTGTGCAACTACATACAACACACTGGGATCATTAAAGACAAATATACTCCCAGCACGGGCTAACCTCCCCCACAACGAGCAAAGCTGCAGTCAAACACTTTGGATAAAAGTGCAAAAAATTTGTGCGTATCAAGGACTGTAGACCATCAGATGGTTCTGTACACGGACTTCACAGAGCTCTTCCTGGGGCACACAAAAACCCCCAAGTATTTTTTGTGTAAATCCACTGTGCTTCTAAAGCTTGACTATTATATGTAATTCCTGACACCACATCCCTGAAATATTAAGGTAGAACCACAAAAGATACAGCAAAAGACAAGGAGAGCAGGTAGTTAGAAAGGGAACAAGGGACTTCAATAGAGGTCTCTATATTACAAGTGTTTATGCATTATTTCACATTGCTATAATCTGGAAAGCAAAGAAATTATGAGGCAATAGGTTTTAAAAGAAATATAGAGATATAAATTTACTATACATCACATAAATTGTGTAATTCCCTACCACAGAACACTGCCTATGTCAAAATAAAATTTGGTTAAAAAAGACTAGACTTACTAATGGAGGACAGGTCAATCGGAGGCAATTACAGATTGTTATCTAGATCTAGTTCATGATATCCCTTAACTACTGCCTTTTGGAAAGATAAAAAACAAACAAGGAAAGACTAATTTTAAACTTGCCTGGTTTTTTCCATAGTCTTTCTCTACGTGTTTTCTTTAGGCCACAGGTGACCCTGCTTGACCAATAGAAACAATGCAACCTTAGCCAAAATCCTTCCTAAAAAACCAAAACAATAAAAAACCAAACAAACACCAAACTAAAAGACCACATAAACAAAAAAACAACTAGTCTAAGTCTGCATGGTAGCTCTCATGTTTTTCACTGAGATGGCCAGGAAGACCAACTGTAATGAGCAAATCAGTATTAAGGCTCACAAACATTTGAAACCAAAATACCAGACTCAAATTCTTCTTATTTTCCCCTGTATTTTTCTTCTCCTTACTGAGATCTGAAAGAGCTGAGTAAGCGAGCAGTATCATTGGACTTAAAGAGGCAGATAGTGCATAAAGTGTAAATATGCAAGGCAAATTTATTTCCAATTACTCACATAATAGATATTGTTTATTTCATTATTAGTACATCTTGTAAATTTGCACCTTTTTGAAAAAGCATTCTAATACCTTGCCTAGCAATTCTACCCGATTGTCTTTACCACTAGGCAGAGTTATATTTCGGATCAAAACATAACTAAATATGCAGCCAAGTGACATTAAAATCTGTATCGTTCATTACACAAAGCTTTCAATGCCTGTATCCTGGCTGCATCCAGAAATCTGAAGGTACCAGCAAACACATTTTTCTGTTACTTCATTCAATGGGAATAAGAGACTCACAGGCTGAAATTTAAACAGCATAAGAAAACAGGACTGATTCCAGCTGTAATAATGTCTGTATTTCCAAGCCTGGGTTGCTGCCTAAGGTGGCAACAGCCACCGAAGTTGCAGAAATTCTCTCCTGGGAGAAACTTCTGTATGCAAGGGAGAGGTTACTCCAGCTGTGAAAGCAGGAGAACAGACATAATTAAAAAGAAGACAAATGCTGCTCTACATTATCCTAGTCTACATTCCAAATAATTTCTGCAGTACCAGCATGCATTGATAAAATCCTCATCCAACAGAGAAAAAATTTTCCTAATGAGTACAGTATCTCCAAAGGATATACAAGGATGATGGTGTTTCCTACAGGAAGATAGTTTGTTGTGGTGGGTTGTTTTTTTTTATGAAAACATCAAATGGATTTTTGGCAGTGATAAAGTTTTCTTATTCCAACTTCCAATTTTCAAAACCATGATTTCAATGATCTCAATCTGCCAACAGGGCAAGCAGATAAATGAGTTGTGACATTAAGTTCAAGTAAGCTTAGAGGAAGGCACTGGATTTGGCATTGCATTTCCCAAGGAACATGCAGATGACAGGCAAACATATACACATATTTTCCCCTCTGCCCCCAAATTCATAAATCAAGACATTTAAGTGAATGCTATTGAGGCAGAAGAATATAATTTTCCCCTCTCTAAAGTCATTTGGATAA
This sequence comes from Rhinoptilus africanus, assembly GCA_013400135.1. NCBI lineage: Eukaryota > Metazoa > Chordata > Aves > Charadriiformes > Glareolidae > Rhinoptilus > Rhinoptilus africanus. Next base: position 120,329 of record VXBO01000359.1, read on the forward strand.
TTATAGCCTGAAAACAGTGCTGAACACGTGAAGAAACTATTCAGTAATTAGACTTTGCATGCATGTCATTTGTTTTGTAAAGCCCAGCCAGGAGAAAAAAAAATTGACATGAACACCTGTTTGACCATTAGCATTTCCAGGAAATTCCTACTAACATAGAAAGCCAAAAGCGTCCATGTTTCAAAAGCCAGAATTCAAGTGATTGCCTTTGGCTAGCCTGATATGTGTAGCGCTCCATCAGTAGTAGTATGGTTTTACAAGATCAATATTAAAATCCTGTGAAAGCTGACTGGAAAACCACAAAGAATGGTTTTTCAGAAATGCATAGATAGAAGAGAAATCCTCTGTAGAATAATGTAAAGTCCTACATATCAGCTACTGCTGCAAACAGATTTTTTGATCAAGGAGTACATTGTGCTACTATTTCTTTTCCTTCTCAAGGGGTAAATTGCTTATGAGATGAAGGACTGAGGATAGCACTATTAAAGACAGAACTAGTAACCAAGAGCTTTCATGCTGTCGTGAGCTAGGGCACCTACAGATGATGATAAGGTAAAAATCCTGGCTTTCATTAAAAGGGACTGAGGGTTCATCACCCTTCTGAAGATCAAGAGCTTTTCCACAACCTCTTTCGAGCAGCCCAGAGTTGCTCTTCACCAGTCCTTAACAGACTCAAAATCATCACCACTGCTTCTGATTAATATCATAATATTATCAGTCAGGAAGTCTTTTGGTAAGCAGCTGAGGCAACTTCTCCCCATTCTGACAAACAAAAGCCAAACAAATTAAAAAACCCACACTAACCAAACAGTTTAATACTCATAAAAAAGGGGGGAATGGAATACCCTTCATTTCATTTGACACCACTTTCCTCTGTATTCAGTAGTAGTTGGCTTTTTTGTTTTGATTTTTTTTTTAAGAACAAAGAATTTTGGCAGAATTAAAACTGCATGACTACACACCTAAATAATGGGAATGGGCAGAAGAAGGAAATTTCAAACACTAATTTATGTGCTAGAAATCTATTTATTGCCTACAGTCATCGTGGGGGAGGACAGATATAAGATCATTGTGGGGGAAAGTGAGGGGCAAGCTATTTCTTGAGCTGCTTTTCAGTTGTTACCAACTGTGCGCAGTCCAAAACAAGCAGCTGGATCTCACTTTGGCATTCACACTAGAAAACATTGCCAGGACCTACCTCATATCAAAGTAATCTGGCAAACTGGAGCGGCCACGCAGAACACCACTATGCAGCACCAGCAGCTCTGCTGCGGCAGTCAGGCCCTGAACCTGGAGCTCTCCTTAAAAATACATAAATGAAAATCAACTGTTCGATCTTCCTCCAACACCAAAGGATAACACTGAAATGTAAAATGGGTATTTAAATCAAAACTGACCTCTGTTAAGTTTAGGTCCAGTTTCATCAAGAAAGTATTACTACTAGGTAGAGAAATAAGATTTCTTCCTCCCCACTATAACTTTAAGCAGGTATTAACCTCTTCATAAAAATATACTAATTACACTATAGAGGCATAAATTATAGTTTCTATAATTTTTCCTTTCTCATGACATAACTCTGACTCTAAAGACAAAAGGATTTTTTATACAGTCTAAAAAAACCAATTCCCCTGCAGAGATTTTTTAAAAATCTAAATGCATCTTTTCTTTCTTCCAAAAGACTGATAAGTAACTGACAATCCTATTCTTCTAGAAACATTTATGCAGTTCAATCTGCTTAACAGCTGACTGCAATTAAACAAAATTTATTTTTGGCCTCTTTCTGTCTTTGTTTGTATCAGTAACAACAACAAAAGAAATGATACAAAAAGGAAAAAAGGTTTAGTTGAAGGAACAAGCTCAGCAACAGGCACACTATATGGTGCCTTGGTGACCTCCTGCTTAAAAGCCATGCTAAACTCATCTAGTAGGTCTGAAGTTTTGTCTCGGTTTCTCAGTTTTATCAGGAGAAAGAGTGTGCTGGCTCCCTTGCTCGAATTCTTCTTATGTGCATTATATCTAAGTTATGCTATATTCTACCAACAGCTAGAATTTGTTCTGAATATTTTCCACTACGTGTCAGAATCCTCTATTTCTTGCACAAAAATTAGTGTTTGCTTAGTCAAGTTCCTCCATAATTTATTAAAATGTGGAACATAGTATTTCATAGCTTGGTTAAGTCCTCTTAGGAAAATGGCTTGCTCTATACTAAATCTTCACAGAAATATTCTTCAAAGCAGGAGTTAATCTGTCCACAGCCTCAGACACTTCTCAGGGCAGCTGGAGAACAACTTCTCTGCACTCCTTTTCTTCCAGAGTTGATGCTTCTAATTCTTCCATCTGGTGTGATGCCACTCTTTACTGAAGGAATTTACTGAGCATTCCAAATGATCAGCTCATGCAGTTCAGAACAAAGAATGCTGAAGATGATGAGTGCGATCAACAAGTAACTCAGAATCACAGAATAACTGAGGCTAGAAAGGACCTCAGAGAAGGTTTCTAGTCTAACCTCACGCTCGAAGCATGACCAAGAGGTCAGATGAGGTTGCTCAAGGCTTTATCTAGTTGGGTCTTGAAATCCTCTAAGGATGGAGACTGTACAGCCTGTCATTCAAATGCATGACTGTCCTAATGGTGGAAAAAGAGAGTCTTCCTTAAAACCAGTTGGAATCTTTCTTGTTCTAATTTGCATCCATAAATTTATAACATCCTTCACATGCTTCCTGATGAAAGTTCCTACTGCTTTTTTATGAGCTATTTTCACAAAGCGAATGGGGACATTAGTATGACTGGACAAATGAAGACATTATTGTGTATTATATAAAAACAGAGACTTACAGGCACTTCCAAATCAGCCCAATTGGCCAGCATCTCACAAAGAAGTAGTGAAAATATTCTGTGTGGAAAACAAGGAATTGCCACTGAAAATTCTCAGAGTTCATGTCAAGAACAACATTTCCATTGTTTTATTGAAGTAATTATCACAATTTAAGTGTTAACACTCAAAGCCATTCACAATTACAGACAAGATGAATATCATAATTCAGTCACATCTTTGGATAACGATATAGGCCCTGAAATTTAGCACTCATGTCATTACTCAAATCAATTCCAGACAAGATGGAATAATAATAAGAGAAGTCCAGGAACAACCTGGAACATTGTTGCAATTGTTTAATTGATACCATCAAAATAAAGTGGGAGGGTAGAAAAATGAGCGAAGAACCACTACAGCTAGCATAACCATTTTCAGACCTGCCAGAGACAGCTAAATTTAAAGTAAAACTATACTAAAACAAATTACTATTTAATGTTTTCTGCTATGAAAATCCAAATAAAAAACAATTCAAAGACATTTAAAGAGTTCATGATTAATTAGGAATATTAGGCTCTGGATTCTTGTTCAAACAATTTTTCTTTTTTTTTTTTTCATTTATTTACTATGTATACATGAGAAAATATCTCAAAGGTTAAAATTCATTGATAAATGTCATATCAATCCTAACTACTGTACAAATGGTACATACACTCCTTATAAGAGAAAAAAAAGTGATATAATTTTGTAATTGATACTTGAAGTAGTATTTTTCAAAGCAGAATTAAGCAATTCAGTTGGGCATGACACTGCAACAGTCATACATTTTCCACATTTTCTATCCCAAAACCTCACGTATTCCTTTGCAGAATAATCCTGAAAAAGAAGCTCTTGCTACTGCTGCTGCTTCTGCCTAGAAACGTTTTGGAGCTACAGAGTCAGAAAAAACAACTTCAACTCGAAAATGTCAGTCTTTATCCTTAAGCCTGAGAAGCTCTCTCTTCTGGTAGAAATGACAAGACTTTACCACTTTCTGCCTGTGAACACTGCCGGTTCCTACCGGAGCAAGAACCGAATACAGTGGAATTGCCGGGGTACCTTTCCAGGCTGCAGCTGCGATGCCAAACGAACAGGCAGAGGAGAACCCATCACAAGCAAAAACTGAACAGAGAAAAACACAACGGAGAGGTGGTAAATAGCTTAATTTATGTGATAATTATACTGCTGAATATGACTGCTATAATTATTAACAAAAGTAAATGGACTGACAGAAGAAATACATTAATAAATTAATTAAACTACTTTTCTATCTCTTCCCTAAAGGAAGATCCCTTTAGGAAAATATATTTGCACTACAGAATGTATTTCTCCTCAAAAGATGTCTATTTCCATATCAAACCAGCAGTCTCAAAGCCAGTTATCTAAAAGAAGATAATATAAAACCTTTTTGCTAACAGGGAAGTTATATGCTCTCCTTACCCATCTTCTCCTGAAACAATGCATTCCAAGAGAAATGTCTAAAACAACATTTTAAAAAGCTTTGATGAAAAATGTGTGGAAGTTGTCTAGCTTCAAGAGTTTAAACAAATTAGGAGCAAATTAAAGCATCACTTTCAGTAAAAACTGTTGTTCATCCTGCAGCACTGCCAAGCTCACACTGCAGCATTCTTTCCTGGTTCTCTTTGAGAAAAACATACAAACGTAAATTTAAAACTCTATGAAACATCCATAATCAAAGGATTTGGTTTTGTTGGCAATGCCTATTTTAACATACTTCCAAAGTATATATCTCAACTCCCCAGATATCATCTATTATAAGTACTGTAGAGATTTGCTGTGCATAACAGTGTCCATAATAGACATCACAGAGAATGATGCAGTTTACTAATCACAAGTTTTATGAAGCCTTGCTGTCTATTTATTAGCATGCCTCAGGTACAGTATAATGGAAAAGTTTTAGGGAAAAGGTAAAGTATATAATCAACTTTTTTTTTCTCTCTTTTTTTTTTTTTTTTCATTTTTTTCATTTTCCCTCCCTTTCCCCCACCATGACCTATTTTCTTGAATAACATGCAGAGCCAGTGAGGACATTAACCTGCTTCCATGTCACAGTACAGCTCATGTATCGGTATGCTGAGATGCATTAGCTGTTGTTTATTGATCCATTTGTAAGTTCATTCTACTGGGAATACCAGCTGGAGGATCAGAAAGTCTTTTGCTATTCTCTGCTTTGTGACACACTTTACTGATTAACTATTTCCCAAAATACATTTATTTTAACATTTTGTGGAAATACTTACAGAAGATTCCTCCTCTTCAAACAGTCTCCCACGTCTGAATCACTCTTACATATTTTTAGTCCATTCATTATTTTTTAAAAGTCAAAATGTAGCAAATCACATACCATTTTTTAAAAATAAAAACATAAGAATTACATGCACCAAACATTATCTGCTACAAAGTACTGATTTACATTTTACCAACTATTAGGAAAGAACAAGCTAGGTGGTCTTTACTCAAGAGTGTAAAATGTCATAAAAAGCTTCAGGAAGATAGCAGAAAAAAAAAGGAAAAAAAAACTCCAAATTTTTTTCCCCTCATTCTGTACAGGCTTCTCATATGCGAACTGTTCCCTTCCCCACTCACACAGTATACACTGTGTACTTCTGTATAAATCTTGGTGAAACAAACTGTACCATAAAAAAGAATTCCAGACAAGACATTAATATGCAATCATTATTACAGTTCATCCTACCTACTTCCGTCTTTAGCATTATCAACCTTTGAACCAGCAATTACTTACTGCTTATTTGCAATGTACATAACTCATAAAAAACTACCTTTGTGCCAAAAAGTGTTTATACCATTTTGTAAGCTTGACTACATTTTAAAAATAGGTATCTGCAATAAGCCCACATTAACTGTTCCAATTTAAGCAGGATGAGAAAGCAGCTAAGCTTTAACTGTCTGAATTTTTGGAGCTGTAAAAGACGACAGGGGCAAGTAATTCCAAAAGCCAGGATTCTAGCCTTCAAACTCAAGGACTGCAAGCTTTACCATATCCACGCATCAAATCAATTATGGCAGAACATAGGAAGTCAGGGCCTATTGCAAAACAATTAAGCAAAAGATCACCAGCGTTCAGGTCCTGTCACACTTTCACACTTTTACAGCCAACCACAATTCACTGAAGTCTTATCTGCAACATAAAATGGTATCGTTTCGGGCTCGGAAAGATGTTCAAAAGAAGGTAACATTCACAATTCATATCTACAAGTTTTAAAAACCTGATTTCTCCAGTTCTCAAAAAAAACCCTAAGAAATCAAACATTTTGCTTTTAATGACAGAACCACTGCGAAATTAGTGCAGTGCAATCAAAGGAGTGGGAAAAAAAAAATGACAAAACAGATACAGATCGCATCCTGTATATCAGAAATGCTGTGCTAAAAAGGAAGATACTACTCAAAGTGCTCTAACTGAAAAAGGGGGGAAAAACAAACAGGACCAAGGATACGTCAGACAGCATGATCATAAGCCTCTTTCATTAGTAACTAGGCAGCAAATTATTTTTATTGCCCACAGAAGCATCTGACCAAAATCAGTTTTCTTCCAACACCTTTTGAATCAGTTGGCCAATTTCCAACATTCTGAAATAAAAACAGAGAGATCTCAAAAATAATTACGTTCCTATAGACCACATGAAAATTGATGGTCAGGTAGAGGAAAAAGACACAATCTGCACTTTTAGTGAGAGGAAAGGAGGAAAATTCATCCCTCAAATATTTGATTTGGCAGCAGGTTAATCAGTACACACTATCTACAGCACTGTCCCTTGTTATGGAGGAGAACAGGATTAAGGATTGGAGGAGGAGGGATAAGGAGATAAAAAGACAATCCAAATACATACAAATGTAAATTTTATTATTTTTGCAGTTCACAGAAATTATGACCTGCAGGCAGTAACTTGTTTTAACAGCCTTACAAACAGAGAATAACTTGGACATGTATTCACATTTCTTGACCTCTTCCTGATAAATAAGTTGCCTAGAAACATCTTACCTCAGAATGAATGGGAAAATGGATTACGTGCTCCTATCTGCGTATTTCAAATATTTTGTTGAATCTAATTTATGAACTCCATGGAAATAATTTTCCATTATGCTTTTTAAACCACTGAGTACAATGAAGATACTCAATGAAGATACTAAAAAAAGAAAAAACGAAGTAGATATGCAGTAATGATAATATACTCTGAACAGGCTTCCACAGATAAATACAAACCTGGATACAACATGCAGAACTGTTGGTGGGATGACTCAGCTCATAATGATATTTCATTTAAGTTTATTTTCTTAGCAGCAGCCTGAGGTTATTAATAACTCCCAGTATGCCACTTAGAGCTGTGGATTCATTTTCCTGTTAATGGTAGCAATAGGTTCTTCATTAATGGTTTTAAGATAACGCTGGGCTTTGCCATATGGTTAGATTTGTATGAGGGTTTCTCATGGAAAGCCAGAGAGTGTAAGAAATTGTTGCTATATTTAACTTTGGTGTCCTCACAGGCACAGCAGACAATTAGAATGGACACTGTTCTAGTATTTACAAGTGCAAATGATGCTCAATATTTACTGCATGTTCTGTTTAAGAGGACTACAGGGACTTTAAGCAAGAGAACATATGGATAGATCAGAAGATTGGTAATGCAATACCGAGCTTTTCACCTCTAGGTCATTGGTTCAAATCTAAACTGGTCAGTAATGAAGGCAAGCTATTATCATCTGACAGCTCCGGCCTTTGCAAATTGATTTGTCAGGCTCAGTCCAGTTCCCATCAAACTCAAAATTCACCATTACAATTTGCATTCCTGAAAACAACTTCACGTCAGCAAAGTAACAAAAAATTGAACAGAAACAAAAGCGATCTCTTACTCCTCGGGCACCATCTCCAGACCAGGACCTAGGGAGAATGCCAGAGGAACAGTGAAAATTACACTACCAGTAGCACAGCACATCATTCTGTGCATAAAGATTATTTCTTCCTCTCAGATACCCAATTATAGTTACCTCTGTACCAGTACAAAGCTTTCAGGCTTTTTGGTACTAAAGAAAGAGAACAAGAAAGAAGAGATACCACTATGAGGATTTTAAAAACTAAATTTCACAGTGCTGCTAAAGGTTTCTTTCAATATCTTGTTCAAAGACGCATTTCATAAGGCTGCAGGTTTTGAAGAAAATGGTCACAGTGCTCTATAAAAGGAATATAAAATTTAATATCCATGTTGTCATGATGCATTTGTAGCCAAAATGTTTAAACAACACTTGTGGCAGCAATGCTTAAGAATTGTATTCCCTGCAGATGGCTTTCATTCAGAAACATATTATTTACAAGTTACTATGAATTATACTGGAGAAGTCATGTTTTTACAGTATTTTTTCATAAATGTTAAACAGAAAATATACAAATTTGATCATAACACCACGTAACTTTCCACGTGCTTTCATAATTTGATCAAAAATGGTTTTAAGCCTCAAAACCGTAAGTCTAGCCTCTTCCTTTGCCTCTAAATAGCTTGGCAACAGCCACAGCAAATGCTCTGCAGGTACCATAGTTCTCCATTTTACCAAGTGATAAATGCTACAGAAGTGAATAGAGACACCAAGTTTTAATAAAGCATCTTTAAGATCACCTTTACTTCACATATTTAGGGCACTAGAAAACAAAATCCACTGGAAGTTTCACACTCTATGTACACAAAACATCACTTCAAATATTTAAATCTACAACAGAAGACATACAGCTCACAAATCTTGGAAGGCGTGGAAAAAACAACTTAAGTAAGAGCCTCCCACCTTCCTTGCAGGTTGCTTGGGTTTTACTAAGGTGTTGATAACATACTGAAGTTTTTCCTTCCTTTTCCAGCAACTCCAGAAATAGAATACCTACTGCAACTTTAGGAAAGCCACAACAGGTTAGCTTTCCAACTTTGCACATAAGTTCAGCAAGGTGAATGACTGAGCTGACATGTAGTCTATTGCTATAAAATCAGAGTAGCATAGACAAGTGATGCCCTAGTTTGGCCAAACACTAGTCCTGTGTCCCATAGACAACGGTTGGTGACATCCACTCAAACCTTTTAACTTTCTCAGGTAAAAGAAGAGGAGACTCCATGCATCAAGTGACATAACGGAGAGAAAAGAAGGAATAAACTGCATAGTAAACTTGCATGTCAAGAGACACAATAAGAGACCTACAGATTGTGTCACTTGCCTTTGAAAGTGGCCAGGCTGCAGCCAGGAGACAGTTCCTCCTAGCAGAATTACACACAGGGTGCAAGCCTAGGAAAGGGGGCTGCCTACAAATGGAGGCAAAAATCTTAGAGATTAAAGACTGCCTATTCCTTAAGTAGCAGTTAACAATAGAGAGATCCATGCAAGATGATCAAAATTCCTTTACAGTCAGTAACAAGATTTCTTGCTGCTCCTCTCTGACATCAAACTCTGCAAAGTTGTGCTAGGGAATGACCTACAGTGACAGAAATACACAATAACTTCGGAATGGTGACTGCAGCAGCTATTGATAAAAAAGAAAAAAAATTAAAAGGCAAAAGTTTAGACAAAGGCAAGAAGTGGATTATTTCAGAGAACAAATTAAAATAAACTGTTTGAATAAATGTGGGTGGAATATACGTTAGGAAACTAAAGGATGTGTAAGGGATTTAAATTCAAGCAGGCCGAGAGAAATGAAAAGACTAGTAAGTTCTACAGGTGCCAATAGGCACGTTTATTAAAGACTCAGACTTTCATTGGTTCTGAACAGTAACGTAAGCAGTTTTAAAAAAAGAATAGCTGTGATTTGTTATTAACTCTTTCATCCTCCTACCTCAGTCTCCTTTTTGTATCACCTGCTGCATTTTGTAGAGTTGCATCAAAAGACATTCGGGACAGCCACAACTGTTCTTTACATAGATATGTTTATAGAGCACTCAAACACAACGGAGGCTAAATTCTGATTAGTGTGGACAGAACTTCTATAACTACAATAATGTGATACCTAAGAGCTCTGCCACTATTCTTTCATCTCTATGTAACAATGTTTTTGAAGCTCCACAGAATGGGAAATAAACACACTTTCTCTTCTATGTACTCTCCATGAAAATTCGCATAAGAAGGCTTAATGCCTAATAACATCACCAGGACTGGATAAAGAAGGATTTAAATTCCCATTATCCTTTTTAATGAACTCATGACTACAGTCTCAAAATAGACTGTTAACCCAGAACAGAGAGAAGAACTGACATAATTTTTACCTGCAACAACTGAAAGAAATGAACTGAAATGCTTTTACAAGCTGTCACTAGCATAAAGAAAGCAAAATTTCTAAATTCTTTGAGATAACTGCAAGTTTGGCTGTAGTGGACAGATCAAGTACACTCTTCCCTCTTACCCCACCCCAAGAACAGTGTAGCAAAAGGCTTCCTGGCTGGCATCCCCCAGGTGAGAAGAAAAAAAAAAGAAAAAAAAAAAAAGAAAAGGCTCCTACTTAATTCAGTCTGAATGATATGTAGCATGCTTGATTAGATATACTCTTGATTAGGCACTAGAATAGAATTTAAAGAGTATCCCATCTAGTGAAATTATCATTATTTCTATCACTTCCTAAATGAAAACAGATTTCAAAAGACTCATTCAAATTTTTTGTAGCCCATAATACATTTTTGGTACTTATTTTTAAAAGCTGTCGCGTTCAAGTTATGTATCACCTCACCAGTTTACTTCTCAGCATAGCAGTACTTTCTTTCCCTCTGGAAACAAGCACAAGACTATCTATGTTGCTATTGTTTTCCAACACTGCTATTCAATGTTAAGTATACTGCAGCACAAAACGTTTCAGCCATAGATTTTCAAGTCTGAAGAGCAGCACAAGCTTAGAGGTTTGTTTCCACTACATACTTCTTTCTTTCAAACTGCATGAGAAATTCCACTACTATTTTTCCTCCATTTCACATGCATATTTTTTCCATGGTTGTAACACTCAGAATTTGCTCTGAAATCTGAAAAGCTCTTTGAATTCTCTTCACATGCACAGTCAGCCACTACAATACTCACAACTACTTCACTCAGCTGAAAGACCAGAAAGCCATTGTGTCTGCAACTTTTTTTGAAAGCAGAAGGTGTATATTGTTATGGTTTCTATTTAGGGCAGTAATCCTCATGAATCCTCACTCATAATCCTCCCACTGAACGAAGGGTCTCAAGCAAGATCAGGTCCTGGAAAAGCAAACAGCTTCTGCTTTTTTTTTTTTAACAAAATACATGCTTTTGCCTACCTTGAACCAGCACAGTACATGTAATACTATAACTGAGCAGCTTCTTCTAACCAACAGCTTCGATGCAAGTTTAACTAATGGCAGTTGATCACGTCTGAGTTATTAACCAACATAAGTTGTTAAACGTCAGTTAAATATACTGACACTGCAGTATCAGTGATACTAATTTCAAAGATCCCTGCTGACAAAGAACCTCTTTAGCCTCCCGTATCCCTTGTCCCGAACCTGCTGCTCCGTCCCTCTGCTCCAGCTGAGGCAGGGGGGCCCTTCACCGACAACCACGCCGGAGGTCCGGCCCCGGCGNCAGCGCGCAACGTCCCCTCCCCTGGGCCGCCCTCATCCCCTGCTGCTATAGCTACGGGCAGCCGCGGCCGCCGCCTCTCGCGAGAGGCGCCATCTTCCCGCGAGAGCCGCGGGCCGCGCCGGCGGCGGGGGGCGCTTCCTCTCGCGGGAGGGCTGGGGGGGCCGGGC
>VXBO01000359.1:132250-204019 GCA_013400135.1 Rhinoptilus africanus
CGAACCTGCTGCCCCGTCCCTCTGCCCCAGCTGGGGCGGGGGGGCCCTTCACCGACAACCACGCCGGAGGTCCGGCCCCGGCGGAGCCTCAGCACCGAACGGCTGCCGGCCGCAGCCTACCCACGCGTGGGCTGGGGCCAGGCCGTGCGGGCACACGGGGCTGCAGCGCTCGACAGAGTTGGGAGAGCCGCCGGCGGGTCTCAGGGCACACGGAGCGAGCAGCCGGTTAACGGCTGGGTTGGTGTTATCCCTGAGGGAACGGGACGGGGGGAAAGAAGCACCAAACGCTCCACAGAGCGGTGGATCCGCGGTTCCCGCCGCGCCCCTCAGGGACCCGGCCGCTGCCGGCCCCGCGGTACAGCCTGCCCCGTCCCCCTGCCCAGCCCGCCCGTGCTACTGAGAGGACCGACCCCACCCGCCCCACCGCCGGAGCCACAGCCCCGCTGCCACCCGGGTCCGGACGGCTCCGGGCAGCCACTCGGCTGACGGGAGAATACGGCGGCGGCCGTACGGTAAGTCCCTACCTGCCGGCGTCGGATCCCGCCACAGCGCGCAACGTCCCCTCCCCTGGGCCGCCCTCATCCCCTGCTGCTATAGCTACGGGCAGCCGCGGCCGCCGCCTCTCGCGAGAGGCGCCATCTTCCCGCGAGAGCCGCGGGCCGCGCCGGCGGCGGGGGGCGCTTCCTCTCGCGAGAGGGCTGAGAGGTCCGGCCCGGCGGCCCGGGCGGGGCTGGTGTCCGCACCGCTCTCTCTCGTTCCCTCAGCCCCGGGCAGCCCTCCCCGCCCTCGGGGCGTCTCGGAGGGCAGTCGGCCTTACCTGGAGTCCCGTCCCAGAAGGGGCGAGAGGCCTCCGGTGTGTTTAACTAACCCTCTCGTTGGGCGGCAGCCCGTAGAGCTCTTCCCCAGCCCCGGCCCGGCGCGGCCCGGCCCGGCGCGGCGCCAGGCCGTAGCTCGGGATAATCGGGAGTGTGTGTGTGGCTGACTTGAGTGCCGGTAAACGGCCTAGCCCGGTGGAGGTGGTGGGGGTCAGGGGTTGCCAGGTAGGGACAACTGCAAAGTACAGGCTGTGATAGCTGTGGGATGTGGCTGGAGGCAAATAACAGCCCAACGCGTGCCCATCTCGCTAAGTTTACTTGTAGTTTATGTGAGAGCTGGGTCTCCTCACAGGTTAGAGCCATAATATGCTACATTCATCATCTGTCCAAGTACTTCAGGTGTGAATTAGATCATCTCAGGATCTGGGAAAATCTGAATAAAATCTTAACAAATTTGTATTTTGGTGTTCTGACTGCTAGGCACGGAATAAAATTGATACTAAGCTCACATTCCCTGAACTGCAAGAGCTGCCCATTGCAGTATGTGATCTTCCTGTCACCATTGCAGAGTGCTGGTAATAATATTAACTCTGGTGGTATTTTTGCTGATACCCAAGAAACGCTTTTAAAGCCCACTGAAATAAGTGTGTCCTTTCCTATGAATTCTGGATCGTGCGTGTACAGAGAGTCTGGAGATTACTAGGGGACTACCATTTCCATGAGCAGTGGGTATCTCAGTGCTAGCACCCTGGATAAACAATGTAATTAATTACTCAGACTGAACAATGAAGATATAAGAGCTAACACACTTTCTTTTCTGGCCTTGTATTCCAGTGTTCCCAACATCTTAGAGGAATGTGTTTTGTACCAGTCCTTAAAGGAGTGCCACCAGCTCTGTAAATTGTGGAGGAAATTCTTTTTATCCAGTTGTTGAGCCCCATTGTTACATACAAGAAGTGAGTTGATGCATAATGTTCTGTATCTGAAAGATGTATTTCTGGTAATTCAGGTATACCGCCAGTGGTATACTGTATGCATAGAGTGTGCCTGAAGGACTGGGACTACCTCTTGTTCTGCCCAGAGCAAACACTTAAAACATACTGTTTGTATATACAGGTGTCTGCAATACTGTTTGTGCTGCTGTTGTTAATGTAGCATTTCTAACACCACTAAAATAATACCCCAAAAAAAGTTTGTGCATTTGGAAGAATGCTTGTTTACTTGTTGTGGCTTCCTATCCCATTTCAGTCTTTTGCTTTGTGAATCAAGCCAATTGTACTGGGAGAGAGAGCAAATGAGGAAGGCCTCAAGCCTTTCTTAGGGACCAAAGATAATTAAGAGAAACATTTAGAGATAGTAGATATAATGAAGCCCTGAATCCAGGCCTATTAAAGTATGTCTGTTTTTAGAACAGAATATGGAAGTAATTACTCATCTGAGTCAGTCGCCGTGGAGTTTGACTAAAGTGCTCTTCAGTGTAATTGAATTTGTATAGCATCTGTAAGCAGGGGAGGTCCTGTGCGATAAGGCCCATAGGTTGTCCTTAGGCTGGCCAGCAGAAAGTTTCTCATTTGTTTGTTTCTCCTTCCAGGGGCCACTTTGTTTTCCCGCAGTGAATGATGTATAATGAGATTGTTGCTTAAGGCAGGAGCTTCCATCAGTAAGAAGGGGAATTCTACGGAGTCCTTATTTACCCTTTTGTGTAGAGGGATATTTTGGAGTACAAGCAAAGCATCGCTTAGTGGGTAGCCTTTTCCACTGCTCTTAGTGCCCTCCTTGTATGTTTTTTTCTCCCCATCTACAAATGCAGGGACCTGGAATAAAACAGTGGTGCTGCCCTTGGCTCATATCTGAGCCTGGGAAGAGCTGAGTCCTTTGGCAGCATGTCATACTATGGTTGTGCATTCCCTGTCCAAATTTCCCCAAAATACATGTTTCCAGTAAGCCTTGATAGAAGATCAAAGAAGAATAGCTATTTTGGTTTGGCACAGAAGACGAACTTGCAATCATAAATTAATCTAGCCTTATTTATACATTTTTTGTTCACTGTGGGTTTTTGAAAGGCAAATGTTTGTTATGACTGTCTAGAGCTATGACTGTAACTTCTTCCTATTTTTAAAGGGTAGTGGTCCCTGTCTACAAATTTATTTGTGTCAATTCTCTCTGAAAGTACATCAGACGGAATTTTCTTTAAATGAAAGACAGGCCTAAAATTCAAACTTTGCACAAACTGCTTAGTGTTTTTTATTGTTAAGCAAAAGATCAAAACAAATAAACAAAGAAGCCTGCAGGTTTTTTACAAAAAGGTTGGAAAATGTGCATTAAAAGTTTTGATGTAAATAATGTTTCTAAAAAGTATAATTGAAAATTAAAGGAAGAGTTTATATTTGAGAATTTGTTTATTAAGCTGACTGGAGATTAGACTGTGTCTAAGAGCATTGCTTCAAAGTGGTTTATGTAGTTCTCTTGCCTTTACTGCATGTGTTAATTAACACAATATATATCTGAGCAAGTACTTGCAGTCATTAAAGCATCATGTAAGCTGTACTTCAAACAGATCATCATCAGAGAGAAGACGACACTTACTGTGTGTTAAACACATAGAGAGCAAGAGGTATAGCATAAAGGCACTGCTAATTAATTACATTAGCTGAAGAGACTTTTACTAGTAGATATATGATGCCACGAATATAATTAGTAGTCTCAAATCCCACATACTCAGCAGTTCACAAAAGTTGTAGGGTTTCACAAAATGTGTGCATTCTTGCTTCTGCATGTGTCTGCAAATTCTGCTTGATTATCTGTGGTCCTGGTCAGGCACATCTCCAAGACAGAACAGGCAACTTGTCTAAACTAGTTTGTAACCTGCAATTTGAGGATTTGGGCATAGATGAGATTGCATATAAATGTAATAACGTGCTGTGAGCCAGCAAACTTTTCTAATACTCTTTCAAGAGAAATTAGCACATGTGCTGCTGATGGGCAGCGGTGGAACCCATAAGTTGCCAGAGAAGTGCTAACAGCAGCTTGTTGTGCCAAGGGGCAGTCCTTTGAAGTGGAGCGTTTGCCAGATGATGGCGCCTGTGGCAGTCTTCTCTGGAAGACACTTGCAGACAAGCTAGGCAGGAAAAAACACCTTTTGCAGTGAACGTTCAAGCCTTGCACCACAAATCAGCACTTCTCATGGAGTGACAGCCACATGCAGACCTCTTTGCTCCATAACAGAACGATCGTGTACAGGTTCTCGTCTGTCTGGTGCCTGTCCCCTTGTATAAGAGAAGTGAATACATTTTACAGTATGATTTTAAAAAAAAGTCAAACAAGACAAAGCCCATATTCTCCTAACAGCCTGAAACCGTTCCAGATTTTATTTCAGAGAGTCACTAAGCCTAATGACAAAGCCATCTCCTCTAAATGCTCTGTCAATAATAACATCAAATGTAATTCCCAGATGTCAGTTGTATGAATTATATCATCATCATCACTAATGGCAAGCTGCTCACATGAGAGAGACAATTACGAGATGCACACCCTTTGATTAAGGAATACATTGCAGTCAAGTGGAAGATTTTCTGCACAATACAGAGAAGCATACCAACTGTGCAACTACCTGCCAAATATTTATGCCATCAGCTATAGCTTCAGGCAAGAATTTAAAATGTAAGTCCATATTTCTGGACAGTATTGCTGAGATTTGTTAAACACCTTTCTTTTACATTAAAACGTGGGTGTTATTTTTTACACATTTTCAGTATGGCTTGGATTCTTTATCATACAAGTTGCCTTACATGAGAGAAACATTTCAAAGCTTGGAAACTGTAATAACACTGTAAATAAATAAAAATATAAGAACTTTTTGTTCTGAATGAAAGATCGGTATGTCACAAAATTCTATTTAATCGGTTTTTCATGGGTCAGTCCCTCTCTATTAAATGGATTTTTGGCTGCTGTTACATGGAGTATAAGCTTAATATCCAGTACATCCTCTATGAGGGAACTGTAGTCTGCCTTTATAAGAGGACGGGCTCAATAATTTGTTAGTTCTTTTTTATCTCTAACTGCGATGATCCCGCTTAAGAGCAGATGACTGAGTTTCCATTCTGTAGCTCCTATTATGTGGGGGAAATTCACTATAATTAAATCTTATAAAATCCTCTTATTCCCAATATAAATAATTCTCTGACATAGGCGATTCCCCTGAGTCTACATCATAGCCCAAGGAAAACAAAGAGCAGGAGCAGTTACTTACTTCCTCTTAAGTATTTGAACATTTTGGACAAACTTCTGCCCTGATTACAGTAGCTGCAAGCCTCACTGAAGTTAATTATTTTTGATTACTGCTTTTTCTCGTTACTAATGTTACTTTGAATAATGACTAAACTAGCATGTATTTTAAGGCATGTAAGCAGCAAGACTATAGTATGAATTGTTCTACGAAATGTAGTGTTGTATTTCCCATTTTGTACTAGAAACAAAAGCACATAAATCCTGCTTGACAGGATTTGAGATTGAAAGTGTACTGGCAAAAGAAGAGCTATATGCCTCATTAAGCAGATTTACCAAAACTGAAGGATCCTCTTAGCTTACATGTATGGATTATAGCAATATTATTAATAATTTGCAGTGATACAATACTAATTCCAAGCACATTGCAATTTTTTATCCCCATTTAGGGTTTGGGATAATGGAGCACACAGACAAAAACTCTTATCCAACAGTACATTATGAACCCGTGAGAACTTTGGGTTTATTCCGAGTCCTTTGACCTACTTGCTGGGTGATGCTGCCTTCCTTGTATGTGGGGACTTTGAAGCTACACCACCAGAGAGCACTGTGCTGTTTCTGCACAGTATTTCTTAACTTTCCCTGCATGCTGAAAGACCTTTTTTATTTAGTCTTTTTTTTTTTCCACATGCTCCAGTAGAGGTCAAATGATTGTTGTGATTATGTTGGAATTCCCAAATATTTTGGTATCATTGCCCTGTGTGCACCAGTAGCCCTGACTTGCCCTGACCAGCCTTACCTGGGACCTTCACTCCACTTATTGCCCAGAAACCCCATTTAAGATCATTTAAGCATGGGGCCCTTGTCTGACCTATGTTGTAAGCGCGCAGGCCTGGCCTCTTGGCCTCTGGGTGGACCTGGGAGATGTGCTGTAGCTAGCCTGTCTCCTAGATGGACTTTGGACCCACAGTGTAATTTGTGTCCAGCTCTGTCTCCTTTTGCTCCTGACCTGGGTATGGTAGTGAAACGGCAGTCTTGTGTGTTATGTGTCAGAGTGCAAATGTTCATGAAACAGAAGGTATTTCATGTAGATAAATAAAGTTCTTTGTTGGTTTTCCACAGTGCCCACCTTTCTGTCTATATGCGTGGCATTGATAAAACTGTTAGAAGAAATGGAATAGACTTTGATGATGTGTATTTGAGTAAGTAATGTACAGCAGCAGGTGTTAAATTACTTCAGTTGTAATTAAAGCTTTTTCTTTCTTTCTCTGTAGCTACAGGCAAGTCATCTCACTTGGATGTGCTTCTGTTCCTTCATGACCTATTGCCTTCTTGGACTCTCTGTGTGAAAAAAACCTGCTTAAGCTATCACCTGTTTTATACTCTGGAGAACTGGGGAGTCTTTAGGTGACAGTGAAATACTTTTATGTCTGTTACACTGACAGGCTGACTTGCTATTTTATCTCTGATGCTGTTCTGATTACCTGTATCATTTTCTCTCAAAGTCATCATTCTTCACCCTCAGTTTTGAAGTATCTATCCAATTCACCTTGATGTGACCATCCCCGTAAGTCCCCGATATTTCGTCCCATGCCTAACAGATAATTTGAGATGGAAACTTTTGTTATTTCTAATCCCCCAATTGATTCATCAGCATTTTTTAAAGAGAAAACAGAAAGGCTTTTTTTCCTCTTGGTGTTTTATTACTTGTTAATATATGACAAAACAGACCTATTACAGAGCAGACAGGCAGCATTTAGCATTGCTAAACAGAAAAACACTTCCTAGTTTTGCCCTTTTATGCCCTGGTGAATAAAAAGCTCCTTTCCCTCAAACTGTTTCTGGTACAAATTAACACCACAGGGAAGATAAGTTTAGAACCTGCTAGGAACTTGTCTGGGCTAAGGGCAAAAGAAAGGAAGGGCTGACAGAACTAGAATTGCACTTTTCAGCTCCTTACTATCAGCTTGCAAATAGGAAGGGCTGAGAAAAAAGGAAGGCCTTGGCGGTGGGGATTTACAACTCTTCTGTTTCACCACTCCTTGGCACATTGATCTCAGTATGGTACTCGGAGGAGTCTCCTGAAGGCATCCAAGGTATTGGGGTTCTGTTGAAGGAGGGTCTGTTGCTAAAATTTTGATTATATATCATAAGAGATTCTGGAAGCAAAGGGCAAATATCAAACTGAGGCACTTTGAAGGTCATCCGTTTGGCTGCTTTCTCATAACCCCCGTAAGGCATGGCAGTCCTGGCATAGGGGAATACATGGCATTAGCAAACAGAACATAGGTAAACAACAGGATTTAGAAAATAAATAATCAAAGTTATTGAGATTGTAAATTTTACCACTGTTGCCAATAAACCCAAGAACCTACACGTATCCATTGCCTATGTACTAAAAAAGATTTAAAAACAAAAAAGAACCCTCTTTTCCCCAGTGCACTTCCTTCCTCCCTGTTGCATCAATCTCCATCAAACCATATACCTTTCACAGCTGTTGGTACCCTGTACACGTAGGAGGCAGAGGCTGCGTTATTGCAGAAATTAGTGGGATTTGGGTTTGTCCTGGGTACTGATGCCCTGAGGCTATGGAAGTGGGTGGAAAAATTATATAGAGAGGCTAACAGAAAATTGTTGCTGCCCTAGAAATATTTGCAAAACTTTCAGTTCTTATCAGAAGCAGCAGGAAGATCCTGATTCTTATCTGAAGTACTGTGAAGTATATGGCTTCTGATCGTTAAGTATTTTTCCTGAACTCTTGAACTTTAAATGGCTGCAGAAATAAACAGTGGCAAGCTAAATCTCCCTGGTCAAATGGGGCAAGAAAGAAAGGAAAATAGGATTAAAGTCCTCTTATCCTGCTGCATAGCTTTTCTGTCCATAAACTGAATTAAAATCTCTAGCTCTTAATGTATTTTCTCTTTGTAGGCCTCCAAGCGTTTCATTCACAGGAGACTGTGCTAAGCAACATGACATGCGACTAAAACTTATTTACATTGCACAAGTCAAAAGACCTATGGTCAGGGTTATTGTGTTTTCTCATGCTAAATAAAACTGAATTGAATATCCAAGAAGACTTACCGGTTAAAAGACTTGTAATGAGGGAAATCAGCTTTGGGGCTATATGACAGCAAGTCAATGGTGAACTGACTTTTGTCCTCGGGGCTGATACCCATTGCTCGTTCCCACGGGGAGATGTAAGTTTTAAATACAGCGATTTTTTTGCCTCCTGACTTTCCATCTGTAAACAGAGGAAGGTAAAACACTAGTTAGATGACACTCACTCTAGATACATTGCCTTTCTGTATCCTGCTGCTGAAGTTGACACGCCAGCTTGATTTCCAGGTTCTGGAGCCTGAGACTTTATGGTTAGATTTCTCATAAAAAAGACTGTCATGTGCCACTTCTGTCCTTCTTATAAAAGCATATGTACCACAGGCTAAGAGCCACTCATCCAGGAATTTGCATTAGAGCATATATTTGAAAGCTAATTTTTCATTGTTCTCTCTGGTCACTTAAATAGAAACCTCTTACACCAAGAACCAATGTCCTTACCCCATCATGTCTTTTGCTACATCAAGAGAAGCTTTATACAAGGCAAAATGCTACCTAACTTCATAATTTACTTCTGTCTTCCCTGTCTGATCGTAGCAGACATAACCCCTGTACATAAAACTCATCATCATCATCAGATGCAAAAAACAAAGCTCTGACTGTAAACTCCAAAACTAGGCTCAAACATTGAAGTTAGCTCTAATTGACCAAAAACCTTTAGCCATCGTATTTCAGAGTCTTGGCAACCCACAGCCATCTTTACTAACATCTTTCTCAGTGGTCTGTTCTTGAATGTTCTAAAATTACCATCTCCCTTGTCTTAGTATTTTTATAAATTGGCATTTTCTTTGGGATTACATTCATATTTTCCCCCTCCTGAGACAGGATGTTAGAGACAAGTCTGGCTCAACCATCTCAGGATGGCTGAAAGCAGCTTGAAAGTATGATGAGATATCTCTTTGGAAGTTAAGATCCTGTCAGTGGGAGAGCTGCACTTCGCTATTAAGTCAGATACTTAAATTTTAGGTTAGCTTCTGGTTGCTTGATTAAGCAAATAAATTTAGACAAAGGTTTTCATTCTGTGTGCCTCTTTTTTTTTTTCTTTTTTTCTTCCAGTTGTGGAAAATACCACCTTGATAATGTGTATTGATTGGTTATGTATTGATATGTATTAACCTCAGCCTTCAGAAACCTTAAAACTCCTGAGCAGTGACTTCCACTAAGCTTGATTAGGGCAGATGGGAATAATTGGTTAATGGAGTTAGACATTCTAGTGCTTTAATTGTGCTATAGTTTGTGTAGAAAACATAAATCCTTATGAAGTAAGTGGCAAAGAATGAATGCTATTTCATTTATCTGAAACTTTCTTCTTTATCACAACTTCTTTTGTTGTCTTGCTTATTTTCTTCAAACCTTGTCAAATCCTGGGCTTTTCTGGTTTCAAAGAATTGCAGACATGTACAAAAATCTCATTTTCATTAAAAAAATAAAAACAACTGCCTCCCTCTTTCTCTGTGACGGACTTAAACTAAGTAATTTAGTAGTAAATTGATTGCTAGGGTTGAAGAATACAAGCAGTTGGGATCCATCTCTGCAGTAAAAGTTATGAGATGATGTTAATCCTCCTTCTCCCTGCACACAGAAATAGGCTAACAATGGAGAAAAATCTCCTGTAAGAAGACAGAGTCTAACCAGATTTCTTTATCACAGGAATGCCCAGGAATGTGAAAGCTGATTTTGATATAAAATGCACATTCTTCCAGAATGTAAATAAAAAACCTTGGATTTTACAAGTCACTCATTTGGTAACTTAGAACAGTGGTTCCTGGTTCCCAAGCAAATTTGCTTTTTGTTGTAAAATCCCATAGGGACTGTTGAAATGACTGTTTCACCTGCTGGTTTTCCTACAAGCGATTTAGTTCTAGAAGTTTCTGGCCAATCTAAACAGAGGATAAAATTAAGGAAGGACTAAATTAAATGAAAAATACTTTTATTCATAAGGATATTGCTTCAGTAGACTGGTGGTGATTACCAGATAACTTTTAGAATTATCACTGTTCTTTTCTGAAGATTATCCAAAAAGTGCTGTTCGTTTAGGTGAAAACTTTGGGTTGAAATCAGGGCTGGTATACTCAAGACTGATGTGTCAGGTCAGACTACTGAGAAAAAGAGCTAATACTACTGTCTCCAGTAGTGGTCAGTGTGAAAGCCTTGAAAGGAAAGGGAATGCCATACTGGCGCACTGCTGTATCAACCTGAGGAGCTCAGTAGTTGTTTCCCATCATTTCTTTGGTTCTTACCTGTGACTGAGCAACACAGAAGCATGCAAACAAAATTATCAAGCTGAAGGCAGTTCAATTTTTCTAAACTTTGTAATGGAACTTAGTTAGGAAGAGGTAAGTTTTCAGTCAAATTTATTTGTCCGTAAGAGTAAGGTTGGCACGAGCTCTGATAGCTTTAGCTATTTCTTGTTCTTGCAGAGGGATACTTGCCTTTGTCAGTACCATCGCCTCCTTCTCCGCCACTTCCAGCCAGATCCCCCACACGCTCCCCTTCGCTGTGCCCAGGGCCTCCTTTGCTTCCAGGCCTAGGAGGAGCACCAGGATACTGCTGCTTGCTGGAGCCATGCTGTCCAGCTGTCACTCCTCCTACCATCCGCCCCTGGGCATAGCCATCAGCACCTTCCCCGTAATGCCCTCCTGGTGGGATGAACTTCTGAAAGTGATCCTAAGGCAGGAAAAAAGAGAGTAGGAATCTCTGTTACAGGACACAGTCCGTTCACACTTGCAGGGTTGAGTCCCAGAACATGAATTCCCAAGTCCCCCTGATGTGACTAGTTTTGTGTCTCAGTTACAAAACCAGCGGCAGAACTTCGTGTGAGTTATTCTCTATATTCAGTATAGAGCAGTTGTGGAATGGCAGCAAGGGCAATGGAAGCACACCTTTTAATGGACAACTCATAGTCATTTTATATAGAGAGAGTGAGAAGAGAGGGATCTGTGTGTTGTCCCCAACAATGACCGGTATGAAATCCAGGAGGATGGGAAAGGAAATACAGCTTTTGCCAGAGCAGGTGAAGGCCCAGACAGATATACATTGGCTAACTTGTGGGAAAGCCAGCTGGAGAAGAAACAGAAGTGTTTCACGTCCAGGTTAAGGTAGCCCAGCAAAGACAGCTCAATTACAGTGTGGGAGCTAAGTGTTACAGGGCACCAGAACAACAGAGTATCTGTGACTATGAAAACCTGGAAGATGACTGCCTTTATGTCTCTTTTCCATATATATGAAGGTCTGCATGGGGAGGGGTATTTGCACATTGAGAAAGACTGAAGAGATAGCAGCCTGGGAAAACACAAAAGACTTCCTGGAGAACACAAGAGGAAAATGACAAAAAGGAAGTGTTTTGTTTGTAGCAATATGTACATTGACAAACCAAGTCTAACCATCAACAAGGCAAGAAAGCAAGCTGTATCCCTGCAGTACACTGTGAAAGAGCAAACAGTCCATGCAGGATTTATAGACCCTGTGGTGCCAGCACAAGGTCCTGTCTTTGCACACAGCAATTTTAATAAATACTTGTGTGGAACAGAAAGTGATAAAATATGTTCGGAAATATGTCTTATGTATTGGTCATAAGTGAGATCAAAGCTTGACTCATCAGATCGAAAAAAGTATCTCTTGTGTATTACAGCCCATACAACTGTATAATACAAGTAACCTGGTTTATATATCACACACGGTCTTTCCTGTTGGGACCAGGGGATTGGCTATAGATCCACAAAGATGTAACAAATACAGCTGAAGTGAAGGATCTGCAGTTCCTCGTGCTGCAATTCTCCTTGTATAAATTCATCTTAGGCAGTCAATGGGAGACAAGAGTGCCAACCTTGGGCCTGGCTCACAAAGGGTTAAAGCTTTCTCAGGGCTCTTACACCTAACAGTTTAGCAAAAAGAAGCTTTCCAGGCTGTAAACAGGCTTCCAAGGCCAGCTGTTCGGTCAGCTAAAAATAGATGAGAAGTGAAAACCCCACAAGGCTCAAGGCAGAATTATCTAACCCTCTGCTCCCTGTCTCTCCAGCAACAGTGTCCAGGGTTTCACAGCAGGTCACCAGGCTGCAGCCCAGGCAGGCAGCCAGCTGCAGGCTGAAGTGGCAGAGCTGGTGCCCCCAGGGCCTTTAGGGACTGTCTGTCCTTCTCCTGGCTGTAGGGAATTCCCTTTTTAGGAACAGAGGAGATAATGTTCCCCTGAATGTCAGGAAGCACTGAGAGGGGAGCGGATTGTGAGCATTAAGCTGTACACAGGAGCTAGCAGGGCAATCTGTTCAATTATGCGTGGGAGCTATGTAGCTGTAAAAAGGCAAACTGAAAAAAGGGTATTTTGAGGGCTAGGGGTCAGAATGAGGTTATTCTCCAAACATTAATATATATGCAAGGTTAATTCTTCTTCTGGTTTGCTCAGTAGTTTCAAAACAGGATTTGCATCTGTTTTTCTTCAAGTTCACCCATGCTATGTGCCCTTCCTGACAATTAAATGCTTATTTCTCTTTTCCTCTGGTTACTTACATGCACTCTCCTGAAAAAAAAAAAAAAAAAGGTCACAAACCATCAGCATAACATGAGCTACAGCAAAAAGGGCTGATTTGATTTTCAGCACAGCAGTATTTGATGTGACCAGGAGGGGACATCTCATTGTCATCTGGTGTTACTATGAATTGCAGTATTATCACTAAGCAGCAATGAAGTTTCTCTGAAACACAGGATCCACCTCAGGAATGCCACACCTAACTCTCATTTAGCTGCAAATGAAATTAGTTTGATTGGTCTCAGGCTAGTTCATGATTCTTCATGAACCTGCTGGGAAAACATTCTATGTTGAGCAGACACCTCCATTCAGATAGGAAAGACCCATTTTCCATGCAATAAATACCCCAGTCTACTCACCTGCTAGAATAAAAATATAATTTCCTTTAGTTTTGGCCACCACAATAGATTGTCTTACCTCAAATTAAAAGGAGGCAAAGGCGAATTCATGTTTTTGAAATATTGACCCTCAGTATATTCAAACGAGCTCATTCCAAGAGAGCAAAGCTGAGGAAGGGCAGTCTTAAGCAGGAGTCTCAATACAGTCAAAGCTGTGTAGGTGCAGCTTTGTCTCCAGTACTTGCAGCGTGCCTTTGGTCAGGGTGTTCAGAGTGAAATACGGCTTACACTTGAGGGGAATGGGTGCCTTGCGCCATTGCTAACAGCACGTGGAGCTTTTACATGTAGGCATATTCGCATCACAAAACCAATCTCTGAGTTAGGGTTGATTGACCCTGTTGGTGGAAGTCCCAGGAGAGGAGCCCAGGAGTGTCAATTGCCAAGGCTGGTAACCTTCTCCTGTTGGCTCTGGGGCAGATCGCACAGTCCCTCCGTGGCAGTGTCTGTCCTATCTGTGCGTTGCTGGAGGTAGCGGATGTTATCAGTCCCTGGGCGTCCCTAAATCTACTCTAACATGAGAACAATTGTGGCAAGTTCATGTGATGTGTAGTCCCCTGGGTTTGCTAAACAAATTGGGCTCATGTCTTTGAAGTCCTTAGTGCTAGCAGGGCCTGATCCTACAAGCTGAGCGCATAGATGGATGAATTCTGAATTCTCTAGAGCTACTGCATGTGTCTCATGAAAAATAGATAATGAAAGATGATCCAACTAATGGAGCTGAGATCTCAAAGTATCTCAAGGCCCTGACGTCACTGCAGGCAGTCCCCAGGAGGAAACACTGTGTGCTCCCTGTCAGCTCCTTACTGTGCCCTAAAGAGAATGATTGAGGCCACCAAATGTGTTTCTATTTCCACCTCACTGATAAAGAGCTTCCCAAAGGTTTGATGCCTATGTGGTTACTAACTCTTCTGAAGTTACTGTGACTGCGTCCTCTCAGTGGCAGCCACACAAACGCTCCTTAATGGTGGCATGGGAGATTTAAAATTCAGACACTTGGAGAGTCTCATAGACTGCCTGCTGTTTTTATCAAAGTATGTGCCTCGGTCCTTAATTTGGAGTTGCAGAGCCTTAAACCTACGATTCACTTTAAAAAAAGGATGAAACTTCAGCTGTTAAAGTATCTTAAGCTAATATTTTTTTAAAGCATGCTCCCCCAAGAGGCACAGCTAGTTGAGATCCTGCTTTCTATTTCCAGGTCTACTTCTGACTTGCTGTTCAATCTTAGGCAAATTATTTTTTGCCTCTGTGCCTGAATTTACCCATCTAAATAATGTGAATTTTTATCTAATACTACCCAAAATTATTTATATCTTATTTGTATATTTTATATCATCCTTGCCACATTTTCTTTGTGGATTAAATAAATTGAGTTTCAGAATTTCCCTTCAAAGTTTTCTCACAGTACTCCAGCAAACTGCTGAGGAAAATAACAAGGCCCTTCCCCTCTGTCATCCTGCTGTTTCCACACCAGCCACTTCTCCAGTAAGAAGACATCAGACCTCATGTTCACTCCTATACAGCTTTGGGTGTAGCTGGGACCTCTAGGTCTTCTGCACCAGTCGAACTCAGAACAGCAAGGCTCATTTTGTTAGAAAAGTTACATCTTAGCTGGCTCACTCCACTTAGGTCATAACCTGAGACTGTCTCATATCTCAGCCTGCAGTTATCCTTTAACATTTCTTCAAGAGGTTTAATATACCGTGCACAACAAACTTCCTAGAAAGAATGCTTTTCCTATGATTTTCCCTTTAACCTTACCTCCAATGATCTTGACTTGCATTCTTCTCAGTACATTTAGGGGCAAATGGAGCGTGTAACCCAAATCAGGCCACAGGTTTTGACTGGCAAAAAGACTATTTTTAAAGACCCTCACTGGAAGAAAATCAGCATAACAGCACCACCCAAAAAGTGTAACTATGGTTTTGTTTTCAGTTTCCACTTGATAATAGCAAGAAGATCTTACATAGAGGTTCCCAAAGTGGAGGTGGGACCTTGAGAGGAAGGAGGGCAATAATGAGTGGGGCTGTAAGGCTAAGAAAGAATAGTTTCACATGATGTTGATGTGTTTGAGGCCAAACAAATTTAGCAATATGAAGTGGAGAAAAGGTCTGTGAAATGCTCGTCTATTAATTGCCGAATAGTGAAGTGGGAGTTAGGAGACACAGAGATAAGATTGAGACCCTCTCTATGATTTTGTGTGATTCATTAAACTACCCCATGGTTCAGTTTCACCATTAAAAAATAAATGTACTGATTTCCTTCGTGCTATAGTTAGTCCGGTGCTACAGTAATGGGGCACATAGCAAGGCAGGATTTCATCATGGTCTTTAGTCAGTAGTAACTTGCATCTTGCAACTCCACAATGAGGTTGATAATATCCTCTGATACATGCAGAGAACCACAGTTCCTGCAACAGGGTGGCATAGCCTGGGGGGAGGAGAAGAAAGCCTTCTGATTTACTAGCCAGGGCTCAGCAGACCCCAGCTTCTCCAGCACAGCACCAAACAAGGGGGATGTTACATGAACTCTCCGTTTGTCAGGATATCAGTGTGCTCAAAGTGTTAAACTCTGCCCTCCCTAAAAACATCCCCTTGTACTATGTATTTGCAAGAGAAGACAGTCACAGTGTTGAAAACAGCTATACAGTAGATAGTGCGTTTCATTTTGCTCATGTTGGGAATGGTCAGTCCTTTTGACTATGGGTTTTATAGCTACCTTTTGCCTTTAACTGGATGGGTGGAGCTGCAGCAGCGATAGAGTGCCATGTTCTCGCTTTCGCATGGGGCTGTGTGACATCCATGCACACAAAATATATATGTTTTCTCCACTAAGGAGAAAACTCTCCGTAAAGAGAGTGATCTGATTGTCCAGTGTGGTTTTTTGGCTGGAGAAGAAGGAGGAGGAGAGAAGCAGGAGGGTGGATCGATGACACGTGACTGCTGAGATTTTCTCCCTTGTGTGGAAGGTTTATGGCTACGGCACAGGCTATTCTGGGACCCCTTATATGGTTTGGATTTATTTTTAATAACCTTTCTCTTTGTGTGCTTTTATATTACATTACCTTGCTGTTAAACTTTTTTTGGAGGAAAGAAACAATCTGTACTCCTTCCCAGACCTTTCTTGCCCTGCTTCGCTAAGTGTGTCCTGAGAATATTCTAAGACAGTTAAGAAATCTATAATATAAAAGCAGAAAACACACCACCGCTTTAATCCCTTCACTGTCCCACAGCCTTAAAGGCACGAGGATGTGTGTCTTTGGGATGGGGAGCAAAGGACATGAAAATTAACTGGGAGGAGGAAGTAACTGGAAGTAGCGGTAGGAATTCTTTACTCTGCTGTTATCTTCCTGCCACAGTTCCCTTTTGTTTAAGCCTTCTTTTCTGCATCTGCCTTTGAGCAGAGCCAGGAGCAAGAAAGGAAAGGAACAGGAAGCTAATCAAATATTGCAATCAAAAGGGCTTTTTGATGGAAGTTATTTGGTGCTAAGGTCAGACACTGCCCTCATGGTTTGGAACAGAACAGTGAGGCCACAGATCTGTTTCCTTTACCTGCCCAAAAGCAACCAGCTCTCCAAGAGGGTGGCTCAGTTGCTGTGATTGCTCATCTTTTCTTGTCGTTGCTCTGACTGCCAGCAAAGGTGCTAACTCATGCTGGCTGTGGTGATGGGAATAGTTATCCACGGAGGCAGTGGATGCAGCCTGGCAGAGTCCTTGCACAGAGCGCTCAGGGCAGCCAGCAAATGGTAACAATTATGTCTGTGATCCTGCTAAGCTGGCCCCAAGCGAGGGCTGTAAGGCAAACCAAAGTCTTCCTGCACTGACTGATGGAGATTTGTTATTTGGACTGTGAATGTGGAGAAGATATAGCCTTGCACGTGAATCATGGAGGATTTTAAAGCAGAGTACCAGCTGCTGTTTGGAGACCACACCATTGTTCTTATATAGCAAAGCCATAAAGAAAATCCTAGGCTTGTTAGGGTCTTGTCTAACCCACAAATACATTTCTCCAGAGCACAGTATCCTACAGTGTTGCTCAAAGAGCTTGGGAGCAGTTCGTACAGAACAGAGGGAGAGATTCACTACTGAAAGGGTATGAAGTGAAAGTTGGGCACAGATGAATAAACAAAGTAGGAAAAACAGCTAGCAAAAATGAAGCCTTTGTAATGTCTGTCTTGGTGGGACTCTGTGCACATCCAGTTTTGAGTTAGTTTGTCACAACTCATTCACTTTGTATTTCTCTGATTGGACACCCTTAAGTGACACCTCAAATTTTTGAAAGTTTGGACTTCAGACTTTTGATTCCCTCACTATTATTTTCTCACTCCTTACTGCAGCAGATTCTGACATATGAACTTAGCCCTCATATGTTTTAGGAACTCTGAGATTGCTGAGTATTTATAAAACCAGCTTGCTTTTCTCTCGGATTTTCATCTGAAGAGTCCGAAGTTCAACACACCATTCATTCTCACATCCTTTCTAGGAGATAGCTCATTGAAGAGATGAACTACCTAAAGCTAAAAGAGATGAAGAAGCTGCCTGAAGTCTAACAACACTGAATATGCTTGCTGCATCTCTGGTCTGTCATCCCTCATCTGTAATCTGACCTACTGTTGTAATTTTGATGACATTTTTTTTTCAGGCATCTTTCCACATCCTGCTTCCCTAATTGTCATTTTGAGAAGTGAACTACAAAGTTTTACTTATTGCTGCTTTTGAAAATATCATGCTAAAAAATAGCATGTTTTTGTTTGGCAGAACATTTTCTTCAGCTTGACTTTTATTATTTTGCTTGAGTTTCCTTGGACTGGAAAATAGATGCCATAGAGGGATAAAATGACACCACATGAATTTTAAAGGACATCAGAAGATGAGATGCTACATCAAAATGCATATGAACCTGAAACATTTTCTGTTTGTTTTACTGAACTGCTGACAATGATGTGAAAGGAGAGTTTCATTTGTAAAAGTTTAAGTATCTTCAGAAGACCAGCAGCTAACTGTAGAGAGAAGTTCAAAGATCAAATAACAGTGCTAACTCATGGGAGGAGAAAAAAAAGGATATCTGAATTTATATACCATATCTGATAGGAAAATACTTTAGAAGAAAAAAACGTAGCTTCTAGCAAATAAACTGAAGATATTGCAGTTTCAGGGTGGAGGTTTCTGTCTGAATGTTCATTTGTGGAGCTTCTTGCAGAGTGGGCAGAGGACTTTCCCCAGCCAGAAGCACAAAAGCGTATCCTAGGCTAAAAATAGAACCGCACCTACTGGAGCTGAAGTCACACCTGGATGGATCATTTCCATCTTGCAAAGAAGAAATGGAATAGGTACAAAAACAATTAGTCCTGCCCTGCAGCTCTGAACACCTGCCAAACATGCAGTCCTCCCCCATCACTCAGTACTGAATTTTCTCATGCTTCTGCATGTGTGATACCAAGTATTAGCCAAAGGAAAATAATGCTGCTGATGAAAGGAAATAAAACTTGCATGTTTATATAATTTTGGCTTTTTCCTGCCCTTCTTTGCTTGTAGATCCCCACTACCCTCGCCCCAGCTCATGCACATACAGGCAGAGAGCTTTGGCACGCTCACTTCCTGTTTCCCCTGAGTGTACAGAGCAGCTCTTTAGTTTTAATCTCTGACCTACCACAGAATTGTCAGTGAAGGCATCAGGGTTATTCTCATAAATGAATTTCTCCACTCTGAGCTGACGTAATTTGAACATCTTGGATCCTTTGTTCGTGAGGAGAGAAAGCTCTTCCAGCATGACATCTCTGGGGATGCTGATCTTCTTCCCCAAGTTCAGCTTGGACACCTCTTGTGGCATGACTACAAAACATATGAAATGAGGTGCTTTAGAAAGTGTTCTGGTTCAAGTCTCTTGTCCACTGCTCCCCAGCATCAGTAATGACTTCAAAGCAGCCAAATTCTCTTCTAAATTAAGTTTTTATGAAATAACATATGCACTAAATTTTTACATTGATGACGCTCTGGATATATATGGGTGGAATTTACTCTGGATTGCTATCATGGCAAATCTGCAGAGAAGAGCTGCATGTGGGTGGAGCTAGATGCATGTGTCCCACATCTGAAGCACCTCAGTCAGTGCAGCAGCATTCCTTACTACTGCCTCAAAATGCACCGCTGCCCTGTCTGGTTACTGCCCTACGCTCATCTCCCCTCCTCTGGAGTTAGATGAGCGTCAGTCAGCCCTTCGAATTGGGCTGACATATAATAAATAAAGACAACTGTGTTGTGCTTTGGTTTAAACATTATCCTGAAACCATGACGAGATTCAATGTTACCATATATTTTTGTTTGTTTGTTTTAAGAAGAATTTTTAAAGGGAAAAGTACTTGGCATTCTCTTGAAGTCTTAATACTCTAGTTGCTCGGTAAGTCCTTTTCTATTTACTTTCATACCACCAATTATCTATCAAAACAATGGATTCAAACATTTTCAGTGTAAAAATCTTGCAGAAATGCAGTTAAAGCTTTTCATTCAGAAACAAGCAACTAAGCAACTTTTCCTAGGCTTGCTTTTTTCTGTATTAAGCAAGGTTAAGACCACTTCTTCATCTCTACATCTCATTTACAACAGAGAATGAATCTCCATCCTTAAACTGGTTTAAAATTGGTGGTATAAGCCCATTCATTTTATTAGACATTCTCTGAAGAAATTATTAGCTTTTTTAGCAAGCCAATTTTATATAATCCTATTTCATAGCACAGGAGAAAATGTTCTTTAACTTTGTTCTTTAAAATTGTACTTTTACTTACTTGTTTATTTGAATAAAAGATTAGGGACAAACAGAAAAATATATATCTGTAACCTAGCGAAGAAGATTCTACAGCCCTTTTTGGGGGCTGAAGAAAGAGACAGCACTGAATTTTTATTTTTTTTTTCAAAACCTCTAAAAATCTTCCCCATGCTGTCAAAAGTAAAGAGAAGATAAGGGTATCAGAGTTAATTAAAGGTCACCCTACCCAATACACAGCTATTCTGTAGAAAGAGAAGTGTCCCAGGTTATATTCTTGCTGTATTACACCTTCTAAGAGACTTTGACTTTTTCAACTAATGAGTGCTGGAATCAAAAGAGTTCTTTCACATAGAGGAAGAACAAATTAGAGACAAAGGTTTTAAGAGCGAGAGCAACATAGAATATAACTAGGCACTGCAATATTCATACCCATAAAAGATCATGTTCTCTTTCCATTCACACTGGTGAATTAATCCAAATCAATGCTGCAGGAGAACATGGGTTTAAGTGTAATCTAGGTCAGCATTTGACCTGAGTGTGTGTGCAATGCTTTTGAACAGTAAATTAGAAAATGCGATGCAGCTGAAGGCTGAGCTTTAGTAATGTTTGTGCCTCTGCCTAGTGGTATGTTCATTGCATGTCTTGCTCTGGGAATTCAGTCTGACAGAGTGTGAAATTTTAAAGGCTGAAATTCAGATTGAAATCCAAGCATTTCTCACGTGTGCAGTTTTGCATATCTTACCTTCGTGTGTCAGCTTCCCAATGAGTTTAGTGGACTTTTTCCTTTTAACAGGAGCAGGAGTCCCTGCAAGGGGCATTCCCACAAAGGGTTCTCTGCTTTGCTCTAAACACACAAGGAAATGGAGAATGAAACACTGGAAAGGTATTTCTTGCCTCTTTTTTAGTTGCCATCTACAGTTAAGAGATACACAGCCTTCATTTCACACACAGGTCCTTTTCTATCCCTTCCACATGAAGGAACTAGTGAATGGTATCATCCCGTACAGAATATTATCAGCAGGACATCTGGAGAATTAGCATTATGGCACAAAATATGGCAGCAGATCACAGCAGGACCATTGCCAAGGTGCCATACAGCATTGTCATCCAAAATAGGCATTTCAATTGCAACATGACAGTCTGCCAGCACCCATGTGTGCCACATTGGTACTCTTATCATCTTGTGCTGCAGTAACAGAATGTCAGTTTGAAAATTTGCTCTATCATACCATATTGTAATACCATGCAGTTATCATTGGATGGTAATATATATTTTTGTATAAAGATTTTGGATCTGCCCAGGAGTTATTTGGGAACATTTTGAATAACATGCAAGTTTTGTTTGGATATTTAGATAGTCCTATTAGAAACAGAATAGGGATTCAGAAACCGACTAGACTGCAAGTTTGAAAAAAGAAAAAAAAAAAAAAGAAACCAACCAGAACGCTAAGTAATTCTGTCCTTTATGACTGCTACTGTTTTCTTACAGAAGGGCTGGAAGAAGAAGGCACAGGCAAACTTGTTAAAGGAGAAGTTTTTTGCCCGATTTGTTTGAAGTCACTTGCACCTGTATCTTATGTGTTCATCTTATTGCATATCATTTTGGAGAGAGAAGGAGAGGAAGAGGGAGATTTCTTCTGGTACAGTGTTCCCCATCTCTGTTCCCAGAAAGGATGAGAGATCTGTACTGCAAGTCAGGGAAAATTAGGAGAAATCTCAGCAATTCCACTTCAGGGAGCTTCTCAGCATCCTTCTTGGGTATTATTACACATAATGTAAGTAGGGCAAATGTCTTGCCTTCACTTCAGCACTGTCCATGCCCAAACAGCAGCATATAGGGGCACACAGCCTTACCTAATATAATACAATACAAAATCAAATGGGCAAAGACCCATTGGCTTCAGCAATATCACTAACTAGCCATCTCTGTCCTTGTGCTTCTCTGCACTTTATTTGCTTAAAATTTCAGAACCAAAGACATTGAACTATGAGTTTTATTTTAAAACTAGCAAGCAAACAGCTAGCTCTAGGAGTTTCTACACTGCCCTTGTTGTGATCAAGACATTTTTATCTCCTATGTATTTTGCAGTTTCATTCCACTATTGCTCCCTTTGCAACATGATTTTCATGTGATGAAGTGATGATAACTGCTAAAAGAAGCCCATCCATGGCAAACCAGCTCCAATCACATTGGCAGATATTCTCTTGGATTAGTTTTTCTTTCAGATTTTGAAGCTTTTCTTTTTATTGAGATGCTGCCTATGTAGTTCACATCATAAAATAGCCCATCCTGGTGTATTCCCAAAGCAAGCGTGAGCAGGTGCAGCCGTAAAGCACGCACTCCACATTCTCTTCGAGCAGACGGACATCTGCTTGGCTATATAAAAGAAGCAGGCCCTGCTTGACAGGAAAGGGGCAATGCTGCCAGGAGGCAGGGGGGTGGGACATTGTGGCCCATCTAGTGGGTTGTAAGACTGGCAAAACAGAGGGAAATCATCTGTATGCCCCAATGTGGACTCCCTGGGGCAAGGAAGAAAGGGCTGGCCCTGGTGGGCAACCATGCTCTTCTAGTACGCCCATTCCCAAGGAGCAGTGGCTGCAAGTCCATCCCATTCTGCTGTTCTCCTTTATTAATCCAGCAGGACTGGGGAGTGGAAAACGCGCTGCATGCAATTGGTCTAGCGTAAGGAAAGGGGCATCAGTCTTTCACTATGGACAGGGTCCAGAGCTACACTGGGACTACTGCTCTTTCAGCCACCCCACTGCAGGGGGGCTGCTGGAGCCTCAGTCCCTATCCTCCCCACTATCCCGTAGATAAAGCCAGGGCCACAATTATCCTTTCCTCCTCTGAGCTCTATTCCTTGGTGCAATTCCTCAGTCTTTCTGCATCCATCTTTGCAGCAGTCACTTCCTTGTTCTTGCTGCAAACCAAACCAGTCTTTACCCTCACCAGCACCTGCTCTAAACTATTTTGCTGCCCAGTCAACTCACCTCAGGCTTGTGGTGCCAGGCTCAGACCAGCTCACGCGCCTGCCCCAGAGCTCGGCAGTGGGCTGCTTCCTCCCAGCCCGTCTCTGGGTGCTGCTGGGGAGGCTCGTCCCGCAGCCCCGCTCACCCAGGGTGCCTGGGCACAGGCAAGCTCTGCCCAGCACAAAGTGCTGATGCGAAGTGCTGTGAATTTGACTCCTGAAGGCTGCTCGCACAGGCATCCTGCGGTTATTAATAGCCAACGGCCCGGAGGGCAGAGTCTCAGATAGCACCGCCACCAGCCCTGAGGAGAGGGGAAAGGAAAAGGTTGCTCCTCAGGCCTCCTGCAGTCACTGCCTCAGTTCCCAATCAGACCGAGCACTCCACAGGTGCCTCACTTCTTCCTCCTCTCTCTTCAAATCAGCATGTCATTCCCCTTCCTCCTTCTATTGCATTTTAATGCAATTCATAAAACCTTCTCAATATCCTGTTTGTCAGTAATGTCTCAAAAGCTGTCTTGGGTCTTACTCTGTTTTACACCCTCCTTCTGCCCCCTCCTCACTCCATCATTCAACCCAGTGTCCTCTAGGTTCTCATACACTATTCCTAAAATGTGAGGCATTCAAATAATACATCAGAAAGCACAGAAGAAAAAGAATTGTATGCATGAAGTGAGAAGTAGTAGGAAAGCCACAAAGTCTAGAAAGCTATTTACAGAGTTTTAGGAAGTAGCTGTGTAATGCGTGTGGGAAACCATCAGAATCAAATAGCAAGGAAACCAATTTCATGATTCATGACAGAAAGAGGGTTGATTGCCTACATTTGGTGCAGCTTTCTACATGCAAATGACTCCCCCTGTCTAGCTCCTGTTCATTAGGAGGTGATTCTCTCTATTTTTTCCCCCATAACTAGTTGGGTTCTGGTTCTAGGATGAAGGGAACATATCTCATTTTACTGGATTGCGCAAAGATGCACATACCTTTCAGCTTCTATGTAAAGCAGAAATCCTGCAGAAAGCATTGCCTTCCTATTTTACATTGGATCAAAATCAAGTTATCTGCTGAATAAAACCCCAACACACATCTGTTATTGTAGTAGAAAATAATCTGCGCAGAGAATTGCAAGCAAAGTTGATATAAAGGAACATCAGGAGACAGCCGCTTTCCCTTTTTCCTACATTTTGAAGTTGGTTTTGCCTGCACCAAATGCATATAAAACTTCCCAGTGTGGTAAGCGGGTTGAAAGTAGAAAGCATTAACCCCCAGTACTGTTTAGAAGATCCTGTATAAGAGTGCTGTAACATACCTATGGGCAATAATCAGGCTTGGAGTCAGGGCATGTATGGCAATCTCCTGGCCTAAGGTTTCCCATTTTCCTCATGCTTGCATCCATATAACCACTATATATACCTCACATTGTGCCTATGGGACAATTCTTATTGTGCTCTTATTCTCCCTCATTTGTATCTACTGTAGCACAGTGCTGTAGGCTTTCCACTATCCAAGAGAGTGCTGCGTCCTTCACTGAGCCCAGCAGACATGCCAGAACAATTCATGAGGGCTGGACAGCCTGGATCCTGCCCCCACACTGCCGTGCACAGCGGTGATCTGTGGGTATCTCCCCGGAGCTGTGCCAGTGTAAAGCAGGTGTAGGGGATAGCACAACTGAACTGTAAACACCCACTGCCTGCTCTGGGCACCATCACAGAGCTTCACGCCTGGTGAAAGCATTTACATCTGCACAAAGCTGGAGGGTGTCAAATACTACTCTCACAACTGACCATCTGCTCACACTTCACACCCACTCTGCACAAGTGCAGGTGGCCACAGAGGAGCAGGTCTCTTAGTGTTGTCCAAGCCAAGCTTACTGCAGGTTGTACAATGAGGAGTATTTTTTCACCACATTTATTTCTCTTGGATTGGTTTACCACCATGTTGGGCATTTGCCCAGAGTGCCCAGTGCCTATTGTGAAGTCCGGTTGCTGCTCTCCTATTCAAGTTCCTTCCATTCTAAACCCTATTTATTAAGGGAGCTATTGTTTGTCACAAGGTGATGGCATGTAGAGGGAGGGCATAGAGAGAACAGACACAATGTACTGCTATATTGCTTAAAATCAGCAGCGCTTTGCCTCTCCTTTCCCAAAGGCATGAGGTACAGTTACCTCTTAAAATTAAGAAGTTTCTGTCTCCATTTTGATAACCATCTAAGAAATTAATGTGGTTTATGTTATGGGGTGAGAAGCTGAGAAATGCACCTACCACTATATGGCACCTTCTTGCAGTCACTAGGGTGATGCTAAACTCTGCCTCTTCTCTGCTTGCTTCCAGCAGCTGTTTTCAGACCAATTTATAGCTGCTATGTTATTTCTGCAGTCCTCTCCTGTGCCTTCCTGAGCACAAATTAAACCTTAGGGGAACAGTTTGTGACAGGTGGCTCCAAAAGATAGTGTCACAAGGAAGTGGATGGTTCTTCCTTGCCACAAGCATGACCTGCTGCTCCTTTGCTTCCTCCCCCCCCAGAGGTTCACAGCTGCTCCAGCAGACAGCTGCAAGGAGAGAGGAGCTGGGCAGGCTGGAAGGGAGGAGAGTGCCCCATGGCTAGCTGGTAATTGCAGGTAATGAGCAGGAAACGGATGTGAACCCTCTTATAAAACTCAAGAGAGACTAGAGAAAAGCAGTAGCACAGAGACGAAGAGAAAGCAAGACAAAACAGAGAATGAAAAAAATCAGTCAGGTTATGAGGAGGCATGGCCAGGAATTAGGGCCAGGAACATGGCACTGACAGCAATTCAGGGTGAGACAACTCCAGGAGACAAGAGTTTTGTTGACAAAGGGCAAGAGGCAAGCAGGGTTAGGGACAAAGCCAAGGACCTTGAGGTCCTGCTTCAAGAACTGATGGGAACTGTGGTCTGATGGGAACAAAGCATTTGTACGCCAAGTCAAGGTCTTGTGTGAGAAGTAGGCAGGGTAGTGAGGAACTGGAAACAAGACAGATTGAGCAGGCATAGGAAGGAAAGTAAGCTAGGAGTAGAGAGTACAGGGTAGGATCTTTATCCAGGGCTCAGAAATGGTATCTAGAAGCTGGAATGATCAAATGAGGGGATTCCTTTATTCTCTAGATGCTGGTGAGTAGTATTTTTTAGGTTTCTAGACCAGTCCTCAGAAACTCCAGTAGTAAAATCCAAGGTTTCGAGCAGCGTCTTGTCCAGGTTTTCCAGTGTTGTTGTGTCTGTGGCTGTCATCAGGCTCAAATTCTGAAGAGACGTTGGCCACCTCCACTTTGAAAGATGATCCACAGCTCTCGTTCAGTGCTATGTGAAGTCCCATTCTGTCCTTGCAACCATGATCCTCCAGAGATTAATTTCATTTGCATGTGCCTGTATACATACAGTGGGTGAGACACAGGAGCTAAGAATGCAGCTGGAGTTTACTGCACAGAGCCTGACCCTTGAACCCAGAAGGAATGTAAGACAGGGTTTATCTTACTAGTATGGCATCAGGACTTATAGGGTGATTTGGAAAGTAGCCTTGCATCTGACACTTAATGCACCAAGGCACATCTTAAACTGAGGTTCTCACCTCCTACTCTACCTTCAAATAAAATTATATGTCTCCATTTTCATTTACAGGGCTGAGAACTAAATCCTTCTCCTTTCTCCTCTCTATGCGCAGTTTCTCCTGAGAGGTAGAAGTGCCAAGTTCACTAGTCCAGAAATGTCAGTGGTGGGTCTAGCAGAGACC
The DNA here is from genome assembly GCA_013400135.1 of Rhinoptilus africanus. Classification (NCBI taxonomy): domain Eukaryota; kingdom Metazoa; phylum Chordata; class Aves; order Charadriiformes; family Glareolidae; genus Rhinoptilus; species Rhinoptilus africanus. Next base: position 158,790 of record VXBO01000359.1, read on the forward strand.
TCACTTGTGCCCTGCCGTGGTGCCAAGTTCAGCAACTCAGTGGCTTTTTCTGCTGGGAATATTGTACCAATCTGATATCTCTGCCATAAGTGATACAATGAACTCAGCATACATAAGAAGTTATGTAGGGCTCTTACTGTTGTCTTACCCACTTATGCTACTCAGTGCTCAAGGTTTTAAATCATTACATGCCTTGCTTGATGAGCTGTTTTAATTTTGGTTTGGGGAGGAGTGGGCTGGGATTTACCTAGAGCGTGGTGAGGTTTGGTGCTCAATTCAATCTTTGCTTGACTACATGGAGTTTCCACTTAGGTCAGCGGGGTAATACATGTGCTGCCTGCAGGAAATTTCAGCACTTCAGGGAGGAGTTTTTAATCATACAAGGAACTGTCTGTATTTCACTGTGACCACCTCCCTCTTTCCAAATATACCCTTTGCTTAAGTGGCCTTAGGAACAACCTGCACAAAGCTTTGCCTTCTATGACTTGTATCTTCAAAATTAATTTCTTTCTGTGCTGCATTTTTGTGCACGTAATTTCAGGTGGTCTAACTTGAAATTATTGATGTCTGCAAAATCATTTCAAGAGCAGCAGATGAGATCAGCCTCATTACACAGAGCTAGATGGACATAAGCAGTAAAGACAGGCGTCGTCAGCAGGGTTGTCTCCTCAGCACATTTTGATCATGTGGAAGTCTGGCAAATAGCGTCAGTCTGGCAAGTAGCCTTCGCCATTTTAATTTTCCAAAGATAGAGAATTAAACCTTGAACCTGCTCCCTTTTTTGCCCTGGAGCCCAGGACTGATCTATGCTGCAGCAGATTTCAACATGATTCAATCTGTTCTGAAAATAAGTTGCAAAACTCTTGATTTGACTTTTTTTTCCTGGTTCTTTTTTATTTTGAAATACATCATATATAATATTTGTTATTTTAAAATATTTCAAAGTGCCTAATCTCTTCCACTTTTACACAGACATCAGGAAGACTTGTCAGGAGTTGGTAGCACCACAAGAGGAAAGACAGTTAATGCCAGGCTCCCTCCTGCCATTAAGTGGGCTTAATGCACGATGAGATGTAGGACTGGGACAGAAATATGTAGGATTTGATCACAGAGCAGGAGCGTGATTTGAAATAACTGGCGTACCCATGGTGTGTTACTTGCTGGGCAGCCTGTTTGTCTGCGTGCCCCACATGCAGGAATCCCCTCCAAGCTGCAGCAAGCCTCTCACTGACAAAACTCCCTGGTATGGGGCTGGCCTTCTCCTCTGGTATGTGGGACTAAGCAACACCATATGTGAACGCCAAAAGAGGATAGATTAGGAAGAAAGGATTTCCTAAGATTTTAAAGCCTCCAGATTTAACACCACATGAGGCGAATGCCAAAACCCCAGGTAACTCACTGAAGAACAGTGGCAACATCTAGTGGCCGTTGAAGCTATAGGTCTGTACTGCCTGGGAATACCCTTACTCTCCTACATGCCACATACTTGCCCTGCTGTGCTCTTTGCTGGACACTTTTCCTTCCATCGGGTATGATTGATTGGGGGTGGATATCCCCACTAGGCACGTTACTATTTTCTGGTTTTAAAATACCCTCTGAGTAGCGCACTGTAGTCTGTGTTCATCCCTAGCCTGCTGCATTGCTGTTCAGTAATCCTTTGGCTTTGCTTTGGGCCGGTATCCTCAGGGCTGGCTTCTGTTACACCCTTAAAATCTCTTTGTCTGGCTCCTTCTGACATGATCTGCTGTGAGAAGAAATGACTCTCACTTGAGAAGGCTGTAGAGGTTAACAGGGAATTTAATCAGAGTCCTGGACACAGCAACTGTCCTGCAATGTGTCAAACCATCTGGAGTAGCTCATAATCCTACTATGTCAGCTTTATTAAGCAAAACAAGATGCAGTCCTAATCTGCAGCCTCTGCATCTGTAGACTTATTTCTTTGAGAGCTGTGCTTCTGGTTGGACTGAAGCTCAGGTTTGGCATCAGCAAACATTGCTGCCCCTTTGTGTGCTTCCTGTCCACAGGTCAATCATGAATATGCCAGATAGTCCCCAGACCCACCCTCAGACCCCTGCATAAGGGACCCATCCTTGTAATTAGTCTGAGAAACATCCACAAAATGATACCTGGACAAGTGTCCAGAGTCTGCAGTCCAGTCCTACAGCTGACCTCAGCGTCGCCTGCAGCGCTCAGGAATTGCTGTCTGTGAGTGACATGTGTCTGGGAAAGGCAACCTGCAATCGCTTGTCCTAAATGGAGCACAATGAACTTCTCAGGACCCAGAAATTGAGTAGACTTTACAATGAATAGAGTTAGAGTTAAGATTAGGCTTGGAGCCTGAGGATACAATGGGATATATTTGATTTTCTGACTGATTTGGTTTTCTGATCTCTTGGTTATTATTAAGAATAAATTGAATTGTTCCAGGTGAGTTTATATTTGGATTTACCAGAGCTGGCAAACTTCTGTCAATACCAGATTTACCAGCAGAGGGTAGGGTTTAGATTAGAGCAGGCTGAGGGGCAGGGCTGGGACAGCCGGCTGGGGTGGCCCATAAAGAAATTTCTTCACTCTGTCAGCGAGTGTTTGATAACCTGTAGTACCAAAGTTTCGGATCTCAGTTAAGTTTTTGCTTGCATGGGGCTTTTTTAATGTGTAGGGGGTTTAAGTCCAACTTAGGTATGTTCATTGCTGTCATCCCATCCTTTTTTGGACTCTTTATATTCTTGGCCTTAGTAGTTTGTTGGTAGTGCTAGCTGCAGGTCTGTACACATAGCAGATACTTCTGGGTGCCAAGCAAAGATGGTGACAAAATGCCACATGTAAAGTGCATATCACAAGTTTATTCTTCTGCACAAACAAATAGAAAGTGACTGTAAATTGGGAAGGAAAAAAAAAAAAGACAAAACAGAGAATGAAAAAAAAAGTATTTCCATAAACAAAGATGCCAAATCTGTTCTCCGTCTGGGATCACATCTTCCACCAGACAGAGCACTGCTGCTGGGCTCCCATTTTCACAACACTGATGAGTCTCTTCTAGGAAGAGGGTCTGGTAGTGGATGATGGATATTATAGCAGAAAGGGAGCATATTCTTTCGAAGGGACAATTCTTGCTTGCACTGTGCTCATGTCTGGCGATCAGTGACTCCTCATCACACCAGCCTCTTCCAAGATTCTTCCTCTCAGCTGCTGCAGGACCTTGAGGTTATTTCTGGCAAGTGTTTCCCATATGTTCTGAGGGAAGGGGCTGATATTCTGAAGCAAAGATAACCCCCCCAGAATTGCCATAGCTGCAATGTGTAACCTGCAGCGTGCTAGAGAGGAGGGATGATAGGCAGTTTTAAATCACAGCCCATGCAGACATCTTCAAATGCTTAACAAGGGGACGCTGGGTTTGGCCTACCATTGCAGCTTATAACTCAGCAGGTGGGAGCTAAAACTTGTCAAACAACTGTTTATGTTTGTGCTTGTTCAACAGCTGAAGAATTAAAAATTTGGAGAGGCTCAAGACAAGCTTATATGGTTCAAAAGTATTTCTCATAACCTCACCTGTGACCTTTCAACAGGCGACCCACAATATTTTCATGAGCAGACACTAGCAGAGCTGCCTGAAGCCAGCAGTAGTGCAGGTTTCTTCCTTATAGCTTAGCAGATGCATCTCAGTATTATTTCTCATTTCATGCTACTTCATAGAATTACAGCCACAGGCCTTATTTGGGATACTCCACAAGCACTGTAGGCCTCATCTGCAACACCCTCTGCTTCTGCAGATCAAGTCCTGTGTCAGCATAGGATCCAGAAAAGATTGAGAGGGGCTGAGATCCCTCAAACTACTTTGGCTTTTCTTTTAAACACAGCTTTGAACCAAGGATGTTAGAAGTGAAATGCAAGATCCCCAGCATCCTGGTTCTTTTCCTTACTCTGATGTTTAATGTTTGTTCTCCAATTGGACCTAACCTCTTTTTAATCTCCTGACTATTGCATTATCAGAAATGATGAGCCAAATGCAGTTATTCCACTCACATGGGTCCTGACATCTAACATTCAACAGTGTTTGTCCTTCACTCCTTGGCTTGCATCAGTGCCTCCCAGAAACCTTGAGTGGGACCACTGAAATACTAACCACATGCCAGACCTCTCTTTTTTCCAGTGTGAAAATGAATTTCCCAAGACACTCAGGCCCTGAGAGCACTTACCTTTAGGGGCCTGAGGGAAAAGGACACTGCAGTGAGATTCAGACTTTCTGAAGTTATTTCTTCACTGCAGAATTATCTTGAGCACTCTTTCTCTGGTCCACACAACCCCTCTCTACACCTGAGTTCAGTGATGCTTTCAGACTGGGCTAGCTTGTCTGTCTGAGACACTAGCCAGTGACAGACAGCACTCCACAAGGAGACTAGAGATGAAGATTTTGGAGTACTGCTAGTCCACAAGTTCCTTCCCACGGCTTTCCTAGAAAAATAGAAGACTCTTCCTTCTGTGTTTGGGAAGAATCACAGAGATTCAGCTTGCTACAGCACGCAGGATTTTTTTCTGGAAATGCTAGCAATACAATGCAGTACAGGATAAGTGAGAAAGCAAGTTACACTTTGTAGCATGGCTGCTCCCCTTCATCAGACCTAAGTGGATTCTGGTGATCTGAATTAACTCTGTGGTGACGACTTGTCCTAAGACCTCCCCTCTTGGGCTTTTCAGGAACACATACAATCACCCCATCAGTTCAGGCTGGCTGCTCCTATGTCATACAACCAGGTACAGCACCTCTTCTGGCTCACCCACCCCTTTGCTCATTAACTCAAAGCATTCCCAAAGATTTTTTTTTTCCGTCCTCTCCCATGGCTGATAGTCTGCCAGGTGAGGTGTAAGTGCTGTCTTTCTCCCTCCCCAACATGCTCATCCTATGTTTCAGGGCTCCCAGGAATGTGCAATGCAAACACAAGCCTGCAGAACAAGCCCAGCTCAGTGTGAAGGATTCAAAGGCAGGATTGTATATTACTTTTCCTTTTCTCTCATTCTCTACCTTCCAAGTTTGTCTGGCACTAGAGATTCTAGGTTCTCCAGCCCTCTTTTTCTTTGTGGGAGAGCACACATGCAAAATATCCAGCAGCTCACAGAGAAGCACTTTAGGGCCTCCAAGAAAAAGTAGAGCCCCCAGCTTTTGTGAAAAGAGCTACCCAGCTGCGTGGAGGAAGGTTGGCTTGGACTTAGTGTGAAACCACACTAGCTGCCTTTTTTTTCCCCCTAGAACATACAGTTTTGTACAGCCAAAGTTTGTGCTCAGTCCAGTCAGAGGACAGCTTCTGCTTGAAGGAGAGGAGCAAGTCTAATGAGATGGAGTCATGTCTCAAGCAGGGCTAGGAGACCCTCATCCTGCCTCCAGTACTCATTCCCGAGGGTCTAGCAAACGGCTGGGCAACCCCTGCCAGGGAAAGGTGTCAAGCCCCTTCCCTGCAGCTGGGCACCCACTGTGTTTGGGAGCCAGTGCTTCAGGAGCACTGCTTTTCTTGGGGTAATTGTGGGATCACACTGTAAAAGTAGCTGCTGGAAAAGGGGGAGCACAGGTAGAAAGGAAATCACAGAGGTGAGTGCAAATCAGAGCACAGATGACGTGCACACACACATGCACTGTCCCTACTAATATTCTGAATTCTTCCTTGGGAAAGGGAATGCTTTCTTCTTGTATGTCTTTAGAGTAGGGATTAAGTCTGAGGCTAGTCAGGGAGATTCAAGGAATAACCAGTCCTGTTTCCCCAGCTTTGCCAGCAAACTGAGCTCTGTATGTGTGTGTGAGTGCAGATCCTCTGGGACTCTTAGAGCACTTCAGTTCTTACCAAATAAACCCCAAGGATACTTAAATCATTTAGTATGAAATTCTACATGTGACTTTCTCTTTCCCTGTCCTCCACTTCCATACTGAGAGCATCTGTAAAGGGGCTCCATTTTCCAGCTCGTCACAGAGTTTTCAGCAAATGTCATGACCCACTTCCAACCTAGCCACATGCCTGTCCTAAACTAAACAAAAAGATGATGCGCAAATGCATATTCAATCCTGTCTCCTTTTAAAGCCATCTGTATCTTCTCCCACGCAATCCTCCTTTGTACTTACAGCATCTGTATCCTGTTCCAGTGGGATAATGCTGCAGGGCCTTCCCTGTGCCAACCAGCCACTGCCTGAGCTTAGCTTTGACTTTGTGTATCCTCAAAAATTGATGCGTCCTTCTGCGGTTCCTCCAGCTTGTGATAGGCCCATCAAGTCCATTCAACACCCCCTCTTTGGCAAACTGCTCCCAGACCTGATAGCCATGTTTAGCACCAGCTAGGATGACTCTCCCTTTTAATCCCAGCCCAGGTGACTGGAGGAACAGGCACACATGGCCACCCTCCTGTGCAGGGCACACTGCCCATGCGTGCATGCGCAAACAGCCCTGCTCACGCTGCTCTCTCGCCTCCTTTCCCATGCCCCTCCGGAGGGGAGTCTGGGAGAAGTGTCCAGAGCAAAGCCCTACTTTCACTCCCTGCTGCGTGTTGCTCTGTGGTGTGTGTGTGCGCAGAGGTGCGTGTGTGCAGACTGACCGGCTCAGAGAAAAGCAGTCTAACGGGGAAGCTAGGGCTTCTGTACTGTAATTCTGTAATCCCACCACTGACCCTTTCTTCCTGGAAAGCTCTTGCCCCTTAATCTCCCTCCATTCAGGGGCGACTCCAAAGCCCTTGGGAAAGGAAAACCACTACCGCCAACATGTCCTCATTTGAGACAACCTCTGCCATTCGCCCCCTCCAGAGGTGGGTTTTACTGCCACGTGCAAGTTCCCAGTCTCTGTGTAGGGCACATGTGCCCTCTCTCCACATTCTTCCTCCTGCTGTAGCCACAGCCGGTAAGCTTTGCAATGAAGCTGAGACCAGGGGGAGGCGGGGGGAGAGGGTGGTGCAGAAGGGGCATAATTTCTTTTTTTTCCTCTTTTCTTCATTTTGCGTCACTCATCCCAATGTACTTAGCTGACATGAAAGACAAAACGAGCACTATCTCTGCGGGGCCACAGATGGGATGGGGGGGGTGCCTGCCTCAGTGGTGGCCAAAGCTTGGCCTCCACACGTTGGCCTGCATCCCCGTTCTCGCTGCTGAGAATTTGGGCCTGGCCACCTGAAACCGAGTGGCCGAGGCTGGGTTTGGGGAAGGCCCCTGGGCCACCTGACTGGGCTCTGGGGAGCTCAGGTATGGCTTAGGGGACTGGCTGAGCTCCACCTGGAAGGGTGCTGGTGTAGCTGGGGCAGAAGAGGCCATTTCTGTTCTCCACACTGGCTCGTCCAAGGTGGTGGCCGAGCGGGGCACAAGCACGGTGGGTGTCAAGCTGCTTGAGGCAGGCACGGGAGCTGGAGTGGAGAAGCGACGTATCTCCTGGGTCTTGGCTGTTTTCACGGGGACTTGCTTGGCTGCCGTGAAGGACAAGCTAGCCTGTGGGGCTGGCTGACCAGGAGAATCCTGAATGCTGGGGCTTGGGGGATCCCCAAAACAGAACATGGCTGACTTTAATTGATAGGGCTGGTGGCGCATTAAATCAATGACCTTGATCCCTGATTTCTGGCCAGGTGCCTTCTTCACTTTGCTCTCTGCTTTGCTAGCCTGAGATTTGCTGGCTGCCAGCGGATAGAATGGGGAATGCATTGGGTTGTAAGCTATTGGAGGGGGAGCCCGGATGTTGGGTGAATATTTCCAGGATGAGGGTAGAGAAGGAGAAGGAGATGGGGTCCTGGGCTTAGACTCTGGCCTCGGTGTTGTCTCCACCACAAATTTGTCCATGCGGCTCTGGCGTTTGGCAAAGAGCTCTGCCCCTTTGCCTTTAAGCTGAGGCATGTCCTGGGCCCCATTCACCAGTCCACCATCTTGCTGAGGCTTGGGAGCCACTGGAGGTGGGGTCTTGAATTTGCGGCCAGAGGACTGCATGAAGTTGCAGGCCTCAGCACCCAGGCTGAGGAAGTCCTCCTCAGGTCCAGACTCGAAGCCTGCCCCAGGGTGGTCACCTTTTGGCTTCTCATCCAGGTTCTGCACCAGAGACAGGAGCTCAGGGTTGGGTGAATTCTTCTTCTTCTCCTCAATCTTACTGAACATGGGTTTCTTGTTGCCCCGCCGGCGAGCCTCCTGCAGGATGCCTGTGCGGGGAGCCGGCACGGCAATCCTCTGCTCCCTGGAGGTTAAGGGCTCAGAAGGAGGTCGTGGCATTGCTGGCGAGATGGCAGGAGAAGGCTGCTTTGGTACAGGGGAACTGCTCATTGTGTGCTGTGATGGTGCTGGACTAATATACAGTGATGAAGAGGCTGTTCCAGGGACTCGTGGCTGGGATGCTGCAGAGGCCACCTCCCCTCCTGGCTTTGAGGGAGCTGACAGAAAGATAGAGGTGGTGGATGTCCGGGCAGTGTTGGCAGAAGGCTTAGTCTCTGGAGCACTTCCTCCCTCTCTTGGCTGTGATTCCAGTGGTGGTGTTGGTCTTCCTGGTGCAGGAATATAGAGAGTTGTGGAGGAGCTGACTGGACCACGGTGCGTTGGCACTGGTGCATTGGCAGGTGTTCCTGGAGTCAGAGGTGAGAAAGGGGGAACCACCGTGCTTTGCCCACCCAGACTTTCACTAGGTTTTTTGGGTGCAGATGGCCTGAAGATGACAGAGGATGTTGCTGGGCGTTGTCCAGAAAAGCCAGGAGTAAAGGGCCGTGCAGATCTGTTGAACATGCTCGTTGTACTTGCAGAGAAGGGGTCAGGGGTGCTTGGGGGAGGTGGGAAGAAAGTGGGGCTAGGGGGAGCCAAGAACTGGGTGGGAAGGGTGGCTGGCTGCTTGCTGGGCACTTGCACACCTTCCAGGTGGATGCTGAGGGGCACGCTGTCCACCTTCTGTGGCACAGGCATATCTCCGTTCACTGTGCCCTGCTGTGGCTGGGCAACTGAGGCAAGCTCGGGGCTCTTCTGCGCTGGGACTTTCTCGACTGTGTACTTCCCAGCCCGTTCCCTCTGCTGCTCAAATAATCGTGCTCCTTTGCCTGAGGCCTCACTCAAACCTTTTTGCTTCTCTTCCTTCTGTTCAGAGTCAGACTTGGCCTTTTCAATGTCCAGGTAAGCGCTCTCCCAGTCTGAGTGATTAGTTAGGCTTCGGGCATCAGAGAAACCTTCCTCATCAAACTCAGACTCACTAGTTGGAAAAATTCCGTCTTCCTCCTCGTAGGAGCGGTCTTTGTCGACACTCCCAAAGCTTACCAATGTATACTTCTTAGCCCTCTGCCTGCGCTTCTTGAACATCAGCACCCCCTTGGAGTGGGGGTTGGGTGCATCTGTCAGCAGGGATGCAATGGTTCTGCACTTGGTTTTGGCTTCTTTCACGCTCTTCTCTTGGATGCTCTCGTGGCGGTGGAGCTCTGCAAGAGACAAAAAGAGGCAAGCTCACAGCTTAGCAAGTGGCTGGGTGGGCACAGATGGACAATGACATAGCTGTAGGTATTCTAGTGCCCATATGAGGAAACACACTGTCACCCCCTGCCCTGCTTTTTCTTTCCTACCTTTGCTGATAGTGTCTTTAGGAACTGCTGATAGAAACACAGATGCAGTTTTCTCTTTTTTTGCAGACACAATAGAAGCCCATGCAGGTGTGGGGAGGGAACTCCCCTCTCTCTGACAGATGGTCTCTGTTTCCTGGTCCGACCTCAGATTTCCTATTTCTGCAGCATGTGGCCAAGAGTCCCAAGCTCTCACAGTATTTTTACAGTGCATGCCTTTGCTCCTAGGAATTTTTACCACTTATCACCCTGAAGGTGGAGCCCTGCTTTTTGTAGACCTTCCTCCTACCATATGGAGGATTCCCAGGAGCAAGCAATCCCTCTGACCCTGAGAGTCTGGGAAGCAGCCTGCTACCTTAGCACCCATGCATATGTGCAATGGGAGGGATGCCCTACAGGCACAGCCGGGCTGCTCCTGCTCTGGGCCCTGCAGTGCCAGCTACAGTCAGAGTGTCTTGCAGCAGCACTGTGCGTAGGGCTGTTTGCTGCTCTCTGCATCAACCCTGCAACAGCAGGAGGCAATATTTTCTCCCTTGCTGCAGGCCCTTGCCTGTGCCCCATGCCCAGCAAAGAAGAAGAGCATTTGCTCCTGAGCAAGAATCCCAGACCTCCACAACTGATCACCCAGGCCAGGAGGAATCCACTTAGGCAGGCTTGCTTGGAAAAGCCAACACCTGTTGGGACACTGGCATGAAAGTGTGGGATAATCATTTTCCACCTGCTCTGCCAGCCCAGCGGTCAGTAAAGCCCCAGGGAGGAACATTGTGTTCTCTGCCCTGGGAAAGCAGAGGGTGAACAAGATGCAACAGTAAAATGAAACTCGGCTACCGTAAGGAAGGTATGGACGTGCCTTGAATCAGTGTTCAAGTGACAGAAATCAGTGCAAACTTTGCACAGCAAAAAAAATACATACCTAAACCATAAACTAATTTCTGTTTTCTTTCATTTCATCCTTTTCTTTACTCCCATTATTGTCTTTCTCCCAGCATGGTAGTACACATGGTAGTACATGGTAGCAACACTCATCCACTGCCTGCATCTAATAATTTGTCAAAAAACTGTATAGCACCTCATCCAGCCCTGATGTTCTCCAGAAAGAGGTACAAAATTATGCCTGCTGAAGGGACAGGAGAGGAGAGGAGAGCTGCGGGCAATGCTGGAGGACGGTGTTAGCTCAGGAGAGGATGGAAGCTGCTCAGTCCTTTCGGGATTTCACTTCTGACCATTTAATCACAGACCATTCATTCAGTGGGGATCTGCTAATGTGGCAGTTACCTGCAGTGGGGGACAAAGAGCTTAGCTTGGAAGGATCCTGAGAGCTGCAGATGCCCCCCAAAACCTGGCTAGGCTGCACAATTGTGGCAGGTGTCATCACTCCATACTGCACCAGTGTGACCACAGCAGAAAAAGCTTCCCTCTCTCACCCCATGCTGAAAATAAGGTGTTGATTTGCAGAGCAGTCATCCTTCCAGGAAGCTTAAGAAAAACACAAGGAAAGACTCTTCTTAAGGTTTGCAGCCATTCCATAGCACATGCTGCTGCTTTGGGATTTCAGCAAAGGGACTTTAGCAATTTGAGATCACCTCACATGGATGCACAGTCCATTCCTCTCCTTTGCACTCAGAAAACTGGAAACAGCAAAATCAATGCTGAAAAAATGGCTCACTGTTTGTGTTCGCACTTGCAACGGGAAGGCTCTCTGCAAAACTTTCCTTACAGAATGGCTCCACCTTGCTGAACCAAGACTGAAATAGTTTCCAGGTTTCTGTGGAGACTTCAGGTCAGGACCTGCTGGCCATGATGGAAATGAGCTACAGTCCCTGAAGGTCTGTCCACTTTACTTCAGAAATCTGCACGCATGTGTCTCTGGGGGTTGTTCACAATGGAGGAAATAAAAGAGATTTCTTTCTCGCTACAAGCATCCTTGCTACAAGCTACTACACCTCACCTGGCTTATATTTTGCTTCTAAATTTACAAGGAGGAAGAGCAACACTACAGAATCTTAGTCAAGTCCAGAATATATAAACTCTGGGCCCTGAGTGACTCAGAGGAGGATTTCTGGCATCGAGAGCTAACAGCTAGGGAGCTACACCATCCAAAGTGAGTGTCTGTGCAGCCCCTTCCGGCAGCAGAGTAGAATCATAGAATCACAGAATGGTTCGGGTTAGAAGGGACCTTAAAGATCATCTAGTTCCAACCCTGCTGCCCTGGGCAGGGACACCTCCCACTAGACCAGGTTGCTCAGAGCCCCATCCAGCCTGGCCTTGAACACCTCCAGGGATGGGGCATCCACAGCTTCTCTGGGCAACCTGTTCCAGTGCCTCACCACCTCATGGTAAAGAATTTCTACCTAATATTTAATCTAAATCTACCCTCTTTCACTTTAAAACCGTTACCCTTTGTCCTACCACTACAGTGAAAGAAGCTCTCATCCTATCGCTACAGAGTACCGTGAAAGTGCTCAACTCTGGGCTAGCAAATGCTGTCAGCAAAAATATAAGAGTAGGCAGCCTTGGCTATGCCTCCGCCAACTCTTGGTCCTGGATCAGCGTTAGCATCCACGCACAACTTCCCTAGGAAGTTGCTCTGAATTGCCCTGTGCTCTGAAGCAGCTGGCAAGTAAGGCCCTCTGGGACCTGCTGCTTGCCTCCCTCTGCTCTTTTTCCTACTTTCCTTCTCATCAAAGGCTAAAGCACATAAGTAATTATACCAATCCTCACAACAGAAAAATGTTCATGGTATTCAAGCTACAATCTCCCACAACAATTTAAGATAAAAGGGAAAGAGAAATCTTCCTGAGATTACTTGCTGAAGGTAGAGAGCAAGGGTGAAATCAGAATAGGCAAAAGAATAGGGGAAGGAGAGGAGAAGAAAAATGAGAGGAAATGAAAGGGGGGGAAAAGAAGCAAAAGTGAAAGAGAAAAAAGAAGAGAAAAAAGAAGAGAAAAGAAGGGAAAAGAAGAGAAGAGAGAAAAGAAAAAAGAAAAGAAAGAAAAAGGAAAGGAAAGGAAAGGAAAGGAAAGGAAAGGAAAGGAAAGGAAAGGAAAGGAAAGGAAAGGAAAGGAAAGGAAAGGAAAGGAAAGGAAAGGAAAGGAAAGGAAAGGAAAGAAAAGAAAAGAAAAGAAAAGAAAAGAAAAGAAAAGAAAAGAAAAGAAAAGAAAAGAAAAGAAAAGAAAAGAAAAAAAGAAAAGAAAAGAAAAAGGAGATATCTGTACCTGCATAAGGCTGATCCAAGCTTGAGAAAGCAGAGTCCAGACCTGGAGAGCTGGGCATGTCACAAAGCCCGTTTAATTCACAACTCCCCATAAACAGAGAGAGAGGCAATGAGAGAGAAGCCAAGCAGTTCCCTGCTGGAGCAGAACCAAAACTCTGAGGTGTCCAAGCCCTTTGCTATCAGCTCCACAAGCCTTTTAAAGCCTCTCTTTTGTCTCATAGGCATTGCTGCCGAAAGCCATGAGGTCACTTTGTCTATTTCTGTCTTCTTAGCTTCATCATGGAGCAGTGTGATGGACATTGTCACCTGGCACTTAAACACCCTTCTTTTTTCCCCCACCCTCTACTCCCTGTGAGGAGAAACTCCTCTTTTTTATTTTAAAATAAGAAAATATACTCTATACTCTCATTGCTTCTGTGGTGCAAGCTTCAGGGTAGAAAGATGCAAGCTTCAGGTTAGTGTTTCCAGTGCCTCAATGTCCAGCATTCCTGTGCTAAAGAGCCCTTCAAAGAGGTGAGACTAACACAGTGCTCATGTCCAACATGGACAAGCAGAGAAACCCACCCAGCAGGAAAGCAATTTTCCCTGTCTGAAACCCTCAGAGAGCACTCTGAGGGTAAATATAACAAAGATAATATAAGGAAGAAAAGAGAGAGGAGAGGCTTTCTTTTCCTTTCTATATCAATTTCCTTCCATGTCTGAGGAGAACCAGTCCATGATAGAGACTCCTGTTGTGTACCAGGACTGAGGAACATTTGACAGAGGATCATGAGGGTCCTGGGTTCCTGTAGTGAAGTGATTTAGTTGAGTTTAAACGGCAGAGGCTGTTACCTACATCACTGAAGAACGTGGCTGTGCCCAGGGAGTGTTTGGGGGCCAAGGAGTGGTGTTTGGGCAGCACCATTCAGAGCTCCCGCGCTGGAGACTGAGAGGTGTTGAAAGACGAGATGCTGATAGTGAGGACTGGGGTGGACAGGGAGGAAGGGAACAGAGGGTGCGGGGGGTCTACAAATCTCTGCAGTTGTGGCCTGCTCAGCATCTCCTCACACTTTGGCAAGGTCTTGTCTTGCTGCCTCTTTCTGTACACGAGCAGTAAGTCCTGTGAAAGAATCCCAGAGCTGTGGCCAAGGGACACTGCCCTGCGATTCTCCCTCCAGCAGTCCCAGCCTTGGGGAGACTGTATCCCAGGACGAGCATAGAATCATAGAATCATAGAATCATAGAATCATAGGGTTGGAAGGGACCTCGAAAGATCATCTAGTCCAACCCCCCTGCCAGAGCAGGGTCACCTAGAGCACATCACACAGGAACGCGTCCAGGCGGGTTTTGAATGTCTCCAGTGAAGGAGACTCCACAACCTCTCTGGGCAGCCTGTTCCAGTGCTCTGTCACTCTCACAGTAAAAAAATTCCTCCTGATATCCCTCTTGAATCTCCTATGCTCCAATTTACATCCATTACTCCTTGTCCTATCACTGGTCATCACTGAAAACAACTTCTCTCCATCTTCCTGACACTCCCCCTTTACGTATTTGAAGACATTGATGAGGTCACCCCTCAGTCTCCTTTTCTCCAGACTAAAGAGACCCAGCTCCCTCAGCCTTTCCTCATAAGGGAGATGTTCCACTCCCTTAATCATCTTTGTGGCTCTGCGCTGGACTCTCTCAAGCAGTTCCCTGTCCTTCTTGAACTGAGGGGCCCAGAACTGGACACAATACTCCAGATGTGGCCTCACCAATGCAGAATAGAGGGGGAGGAGAACCTCTCTTGACCGACTCACCACACCCTTTCTAATGCAGCCCAGGATGCCATTGGCCTTCTTAGCCACAAGGGCACATTGCTGGCTCATGGTCATCCTCCTGTCTACCAGGACCCCCAGGTCCCTTTCACCTACACTGCTCTCCAGCAGGTCAGCCCCCAACCTGTACTGGTACATTGTGTTTTTCTTCCCCAAATGCAAAACTCTACACTTGCCCTTGTTGAACCTCATCAGGTTTCGCCCCGCCCAACTCTCCAGCCTGTCCAGGTCCCTCTGAATGGCAGCACAGTCTTCTGGGGTGTCGGCCACTCCTCCCAGCTTGGTGTCATCCGCAAACTTGCTGAGGGTACACTCTGTACCCTCATCCAGGTCGTTGATGAAGATGTTGAACAACACCGGTCCCAGTACCGACCCCTGAGGGACTCCACTAGTCACAGGCCTCCAACTAGATTCTGCCCCATTGACTATGACTCTCTGACTTCTTCCTTTCAACCAGTTCTTGATCCACCTCACTGCTTGATCACCAAACCCATACTTGATCAGCTTAGCTACAAGGATGCTGTGGGAGACGGTGTCAAATGCTTTACTGAAATCAAGATAAACCACATCTACCGCTCTACCATCATCTATCCACCTAGTAATATCCTCATAGAAGGCTATAAGGTTAGTCAAACATGACTTACCCTTGGTAAAACCACGTTGACTACTCTTGATGACCCCCATGTCCTTGATGATCTCCAGTGTCAGTGAATCTAGAAAAGTGAAGGTTTGACCACGCCTCCTGAAATCCACTAGCCATCGCTGCCTGCCGAGGAAGACAACTTCCACAGGCAATACTGCTCTATGAGAGACGTGTCATGCCTTGTACAGAGGCTCTTACACCACAAGCAATGCAAGTAGCTCAGTCTCTTCTTCTTTGACGAATATTTACACATATAGGAATACAGTCTCTTTGGGAAAACCTTGTAGAATCTGATATATACAATAAGCAATTGGAAAAGAAAATACAGCTCTGCAGTACAGAAAAAATTCTCTATTAAGGACATTCAAATGAAATAGATAAAAGAGTAAATGGAAGGGTTATAAAACTCTCCTAAATGCTGGTATGGTGGATAATATCTATAGAAACCTTTTTGTTAACTTTTAAAGCACTAAATTATGTTGGAATAATCCAGAAGAGGGAAAAATTTCTATCAAGCAAAGCCTACAAAGATTTTTCCATTAACTTAATTTAACTAAATTTCACTGAAGCGAAATGAATTATGTTACTAATTACAATAAAGAGAAGTGTAAAAAGTATAAATCTTTTCAAGATCAGGCCCTGTTAAAAGAAAGTATTTTAACGTATGCTCAGGAAAACTACTGAGCAAGCAGGTTTACATGATGCCAGATACTGTTCATGTTCACTAGGAAAAAACCAACAGTAAATTTTATTATTAATGACCAAATTCTAGAAAAGCCATTACCATAGAAAATAAGCACGCTGCTAATTTCAGAGATAAAGAGCCTGTTCCTCTGTGATGAAATACTACTTGTCTACTATTTTTTCACATGGGATCAACTAGAATTTTGTTCTTCCAGCTATTTATGTTAGATAAGGTCATTTTTCCATGGCTAACGTTGCAAATATCCCACTAAGTCATCAGAGGCTATAGACACCTCATGCTTTTCATACCTGGAGTCCTTTCAAAATAAGATTTGGATAGGTTATATTGGCCTTCTAAGTATTTCCCTGTTGAAAGCTTCAACCTTTCAAGCTTCAACCAATGCTTGAATTGCAAGCAGTAAAGCAGAGGAGTGTATATTCTTTTACTTAAAGGAAGTGACAAAACTCGTGGGACAGAAAACTTGTTTCTCATTCTTAGATATCAGCACACTTCCATCACATAGTCTGTGCATAATATAAAACATAGATATGGCTCCAATTTGGGATGCTACAAGCATGCTTCAGTCCTACTCAAGTCTGCAACACTTAAGCATGTATCTGATGTTAAATATGTAGTTAAGTACTTGTCAAACCAGTATTTCTTCTTAAATGGCTAGTGATTTTAAGAGCTCCCAGTGAGACACTGTCCCACTGCAATCTCCTGCTTTTTGTAAAACAGAAATCAAGCTTCTCTGCAGGTGAATCAACAGCCCATGGGAAAAAACATGCCCAGTCATTTTGTAGATTTTTTACCATTCTTAGCCATTCTGCGACTCCCACACTGCTACTGCAGAGCTCTGCTAGGCAGAGAGGGTGCGGAGACATTGCGGATATATGTGGCTGCAATGTATTAGTCCCATGGTATCCTGCTGGAGACTTGAATAGCTTGTTCCCTTAAAAAAATCTCCCTCAGTTGAGTGAGAGTTTTTTCCTGAGCTGAGGATGGAAATGTGTCCTCAGTGCAAAAGGTAACACACATGGCCAGTTTTCCTGTGCTGACAGCTCACACTCGGGCCCTGGATAGACTTCTGTTGCCAAGGAAGAGCTTTCTTTTGCCAGGACAGCACTGGTGGAATGCACTAGTGAATCTGTCTTTTGCAGTTTTAGCCCAATTTCCTGAGAAAGGTCTATGCAGTCATGCTCCATGTCTTTTGATCTCACTTGTTTCATGCTAATAGTTTCTGAGTCTATTTTGAGCTAATGAAGTCTGAAGTCACAAAGATACAATGCTCCTACAAGTTTACATGAACGAAGGTGGCTGGACAGAGGTGACAGACCCCACCATAGGCAGCAGGAATCCTGAGTGCAGTCTTAATTATGCACCAAAAACTGAAGAACACACACAACAGAGAGTTTATGAGTTCTTATTTTGAATGTGAGAGACATCAGACAGATCTGCATTTTACTAGACATGAGAGAATGAGATATCAAATGCAAGACATAAATTAAAAGGACATCAGGGTCTATTAATTCAAAATTGCTCACAAAATTGCTTGATGTCTGACAGTAGGATACCACTGATTCATCTTCTCTTTGTCCTTCAGTGTTTCCACCATCCACTCTCTAGTAATACAGACAAGCATATGCTCACCATCTGGGTCTGTGGACTGGATTAATCCTGTAGCACTTGCCATATATTGATTTTAGTCCTTTTCTGCAACCACTCAAGCTCCTACTACATTTAAAAATCCAGTCTTTCATGAGACAACTGTTTACCTTCCATGCCTTACGTCATCTGCTGATTAATACACAGCAATCTCTGCTGAATCCTCAGGCCTTCCATTAAAAATGGTATTATTGCTATTTCCTGTTACTGCTTGCTAGGTACAACCCACTCAAGAGAAACAAAAAACATTTAAAAAGCTTCACTAGCAGGAGTTTGCAGTTGAAAAAGCTGATAGGAAGACAGTAGTGGTGTACCTCCTCAATCCAGGTAACCCACCTCCCTTCCCTGTGTCCCACACACACCTGGGTTTCTGTGTGAAGAAAGACCAAAGAAAAGCTGCAAGGTGTCCCAGCCAGGTCCCAGCTCTGGGTCGTAGCAGTTTCGGGTCTGTGGGGTGCCCCACAGCACATACTGCCTGTTCTGTCTAGATGCAGTCAGAGGGCAAGATCCACTGACAGAAGAGAGGAGGGTTGGGATTTTTAATCACCTGTCTCCACACCAGTCATATAACATTGAGGTGGAGAGGACATTTGATTGACATATGTTAGTGTTTAAAGCTCCATGGGTGAAAATATAGAGGTAGTCCTGTTAGATTCAGAAGCCCAGTGAAACACTACTACCAACTTAGCCAGTTAGCTAATCTGACATCATGAGCCATTAATAGTTATGTTTTCTGTTCTATTCTTAGCCAATTGTGCAGTCACCTTACAGTAGTCCTATCTCATCCATATTTCTCTCGTTGGAAAAGTCATGTGGAACCATATCAGATATCTTACAGAAGCCAACATATACTGTGTCCACCTTATTTCTTTAGCCACAAAGTCTTATCTTACTGAACAGGTCAAAGACTATCTCTTTTTCTAGTTTTTATTAGTCCATGTTTTTTTTACTGATCATTTTGTTTACCACAAAGTGTGCTCAAAAGAACTACTTTGTTTACCAAACTGAAGCTAAACATTTATTACTTTTTTTCTTATCCCCAGAGACTGTGTCTGTAAGAAGGGTGCTATTCTTCTTCTCTTTGCCTGAGGCCTTTCCCATTATTCCAGGTTATTTATCAAGGACTGAGGGCCATTCTGATACAATTTTCACTAATTCGTTACATTTCACCTCTACAGAGAATATGATTCAGCCTTGTCCTTTCATTGTAGTCACTGTATCAAGATATGCTGAATCTACTTGCCCCTGTTCCTGCTTCTATTTCATTTATACAAAGGGCTCGATTCTCGGCTAACATAAGCAGTGGGTAACATAAATCTTTACAGATTTCACAACAAACGGATCTCTCTTCCTACGATGGATTTAAGTGAGACTGAAGAATGGATATTTGCATGTTTACAGTTTTCTCCTTCCTAGCTATAACTTTCTCTCATTTTTGTTGAGCAATGACCCTGTTGTTTAATTACCTCTTGTCAAAGTCCTTTTATGCCTCACCCTTTTATGCCTCTCCCTCCCCTATCATTATCACTTCATCTCATTTCAGTGTTGTCCCTGAGCAGACTTGTCCCAACCCTGTCAGCAAGCCCCATATCATTTTTGGAACTGATGGAAACAGCATTGGACAGGCAGAGGGATTTCCATTGCCTGTTTGCATTACAATTTCTTTCAACTCAGCTCTCAAAATCCTGGAACCTAGAAACTGTCAGCTTGGCTAAGACACACTATGGGGCTGTATTTCTAGTTGTTTCAGTGTGATCACCTTGAGATCTGAATTATTGGAAAAAGGCAAAATTTTGGCTTAATCTCATTGTTCCACATCAGCCTCACAAATCGTAAGTCACTCCAGATGTGCATGTGCAAGGGCAGGCTATGTTAACGTCATGTGTGTGGCAGCATATCCTGAAAAATAACTAGCTGAGGCTCTGCAAGGACCATGGAAGCGTGAGCTTGGAAGAGAACTGCTGATGCTGTTTCACCAGCAGCAGGGTGATGAATGGCCTCTGACCATGTCTGAGGAACTGTGACCCAGAGTCAGGGTCCCTGCACTGACAATAACATAGTGAAGTAATGTCAGTAACTGGTAGTTCAAAATGGCATCTCATATAGTGTGAATACTACAACAAAAGAAAGTATGTACCTCTTCATTTCAGGGATCACATACAGCTTTCCTCCAAACATTTTCACATTCCAAAGATCTTTCCCCTCCCAGAGAATATTATATGCAGCTAGATTTTTCTTGAGCTAACACACGTTCAGATAAATCCATGTCTCTGTCACCCGTCAGGCTCTGGGGCAGCAGGATAGCAGTAAAGTACAAAGGTGAAGCAGAGCATAGCTCTATCAGCTTTGCTTTCAGTGCTGCAACCCACAGCATCTGCACTGAAAGGCTGGACAAGAGTGATGCCTGAGGGAACGATGCTGGAAGTCTCCAGTAAGAATACCTGAGGAAGATGACAAATTACTTGTGACAATTTCTGAGAAGAGAGAAGGAAAAATGCATCCACACTAGCCAAACCAGACAACACTATTTTATAATCTCTATCTTCTGCCCAAACAGTTAACATATCAGCCTGAAAATATCACCTCTGTGCTTTTGATGGAAGAACATAAACTGAAGGCATAAGCTCAAGTGCTATACTCAAGCCTAAAACTGGAGAAGAAAGAGTGTTTATCTCTCTGTTGTCTTCTTTGATAAATGCTTTCCATGCTGCATAGAATTCAAAACTGAATGTTGGTTATCAACTGGGATATTCTTCAGCAAAGGCATACAGCTAGACTGCGTACACCAGTGTACATAAATTGATTTCCCAAGTGGAGGCAATTTCCAGTTTAATGTGTGCTGAAGTGAGATCAGACTCTCATCTGTGATTCAAGCATGGAGGCTGTTGTCCTTTTTTCCTAGTGGCTGGCTGCTCACTGAGTAGCAAGGGCCAAGGGTTATTCAGCATTGCTTCATACTGGTAGGAACAGACTTTCTGTGAAATGAATAGTTCAGGCAATTGGTTTTAATCTCCTGGTCTGAGCAGAATGCTTTTCTATTCTACTTTAAAACAGGTAGGATGGGGACAGTTGACTACTGTCTTAAACCTTTCAGTCTTCTAGACTGCAGTGAATGACAAAACCATTAAGTTAGCCTAACAGTCATGCAACTGTCATCATTAGAGACACGACTGTCAAAGATGAAAGCCAAGAAGGAAATGTGGTGCAGTAAGTTCAAATGCCATTCAGGTACTTTATCTTGTTCACAGCTCCGGTGGCCTATACCGATTGTAACAGGCTGATAGATGGCTTGCTGCACTCCCTCTCTCTGCAGGGAAACGTGGCTGCAGTCACTCTTAGAGGAGGTAATCTGTATGACCCCCCAATGAATAGGCCACTTATTTATAAGCATCCTATCTCGTCAAGTGATGCTGCCGTACATCCGCTTTAAACAAGAAGGATTTCCTTTTCTGATACGGAATGTAGTAACTTTGATGACTCCGCACAGGCACCCAGGCCCATATAAAGCAGAGGACAAAATTTCCCCACCCATTTTTCCCTCCCTTCCCCTACCGTACATGGAGAGGCTCTTGATCCTAGGAACTAAAAATAGTCCAGTGGATAAGTTTAAATTGAGATATTTTGAAGCACTTCTTGCACTGACAAAAATTCCTACAGTGTGATAGCAAGTTAGGACTAGACTGCTGTCCTGCTATGTCTGTCTTCTGTTAGCAATTGGTATTTCCAGTTGTGAGAAAGATGGAGGTAAAAATACAGTGCACTTTAGAGAGCACAGGTGGCTGAAGAGAATTAGCCTTGGCTACAGATGGATCCCAAGCCTCTGAGAGTGGGTGAGCAGAAGAGGACACTGCAGGAGCTATGGGGAACCAAAGAACCTCACTAGGAATTACTTGTGACAAGTATAGTCTGATTCTCCCTGCCATGAGCTCCTGCTTTCCCCTAACCTCCTGCAACTCATTCAGATTTTTTAATTTGCATTTTCTGTCTTATTAACTCTCCCTGTCCTTCTGCACTGTTCAAGCAGCACAGCATTCATCTCAGAAGGCGACGTGGCTTGGCCCTTTACAGTGATGATAAACTGAGGCCCTAAAGATCCCAGTTTCACCAGGGATTAATCACCTCTTTAAAGAGAGCAAGTTACTGTTTTAGTAGAAAGGAAACAAATTTATACTTTTGTTTCTTCAGATTAGGCAAAATATTGCCTATTCACAAGTATGAATGCACTCCTGTAGTTCATTTAAAGTACAGAAGAGTCCCTGTTTGCTGGCTGTTCTCTTGCCCCACAGAGCAAAACACCAGGGTGCACAGTAGCCGCTGGGTAGCAATGAAGACTGAAGTCCTATTACTTGTAGGGCAAGTTCCCCGCATTTGGATGGTGTTTGGCTCCCCACTCTGCCCCACTAGTCTGCATCAGCAATGTTCTGAGTGGTTTTTGAGGCATGTCCAAGTCATGTGTCCCATGGAGGGCTGGGATGATGTACATGCTTATCCCACAGGTTGGAAAAAATGAGCCAATACCAATGTGCAAACAGGGCAGGAACTTTGGAAAGAGACAGGCCCAAACCTCACTGCAAGGGCTGTTGCCTCTCTAAGCAGCTCTAAGGCCTGGTGGTTTTGCTGGGCAAGGAGAGGCACAGCTCAGCAGCTGACGACATGCAGCACATCATGAGGTGGCACCATCAGCTACTGCTCCCTCTTCTCTGTGCTTATTTTGCTCCACCCCACCCAGTGCCACAAGGGTGTACCCATTTGTACAACCTCGGGCTGTTGGTACTTGCCACCACACTCTGTTCTGCTCCTGGAGTCAAATCCTTGCCTAGTGTAAATAACTGAGCTCCATTTGCTTCTGTGTTACTGCGATGCAAAGTAGATGTTAGACAGCAGTGTCACCTCCGGCAATAGCCACATGATGAGTATCCTTGTAACAAAGGCAGGGAAAGGAGCTGTAGTTGTTCGGAGTTGGTGGAGTCAATGCAAAAAAATACATGTATTGGAGAAATGTCAATCAGATGAAAATTAAGAGAAAATGAATCAGTAACGATCAGAGCATCAAGACTGATCACCCATCATGGTGAGACTAGGAAAGATGGTGGGGGAATATGGTAAGCATTTACTAGTTTAATTGATGATCTTGAGGACACTATACAGTCATCCCAGATCAGATTTGCTAAACCCATCAGAAACGAAGGAAAATCATACAGAAAAGGGGAAGCAGAGGGGCTGAATCAACTTGCCTATGAGCTGGAAAGCTCAGAGCTGCATGCAGTGAGGACACAGGTCTACAAAAGCTCTAGAGATAGGAAATAAAAAGCAGAGCTACAGTTTGAGAAAACCCAAGAGCTGACAGTCAATAGCAGTTGTACTGAGATCCTCGCAGGGCAATAGAGCTGTGAGGATTGTCAGTTGCTACTCTCGGCAGTGTGCAAAAGAATTATTATGTATCTCTATTCTTGTACAGGGATTTCAATTATTCATCTAGAAATCTGGTGTTTCTAGATACTTACCTAGTATTTCTATACTTATATAAGTATATATAAGATACTTATATAGTATTTCTATACTATACTTGCCATTCTGTTTGCCTGAGCTGCAGGGACAGGTGGGAAAGGGAGAAAGTCTCTGTAGCTTAAAAATGACAGTGAAAAGTTAGAAAAAATGAATACAAAGGACAAGAGAAATACTCCTAAAATTGGAGAAAATATCAGAGCAGGCATGAGAAAGGAGTATATTCTAGAAAGAAAAGGTGAGGAACCATCTGGGTAACAATCCCCACAAACCAAAAATTTTCCACATTCTTATGGTGCGGCGGTGGGAGTCACAATGGAGAAAGCCATGGCAAGACAAGAATGGTGTGCTGAGCAAGTGCACTGGGAATACGCTTAGAGACATAGTGCTCCAAGAGGCAGACACCTGATTAGGTAGTCCGAAGGGTTCTTAAATGCCTACTGTGTATATATCAAGCCCCAGGCTCCCATGACTAATCAGACAAGTCACCTACCATAGTTAACTTAGATTTTAAAAGCTCACCTATCTTCTATACCATTTTGTGTTCCTTTTTAGCAAAACCCAGGAGTCTCCATGTCCCAGAGTGGGCTGTTGGCAAGCCAAGGAAAGGCGGAGAAACAGAGCTTTAAACTCTGATGGCTCCATGGGAGCCTGGAACAGCTGTAGGAATGGAACCAACGCAAGCCCAAACATCCTTGTCAAGGCTTCATCTTTCTGACAAGAGATGCTGTGCCATGTGCCTCCCATGCTGATAATTCTCTGCAGGCAGCTTCCCCGCAGAGCCAGTTCAGCTCGGCAGTCCCACATCCTGCTGTGTTTATTCCAGGTGTAGGTGCTCCTTAGCTCTGTTCACTGCATAATGAAAACCTTCCATCCCTCTTCCTTCCTTGCTTCCTTCCTTCACAGAGTTACTGGCTGCTGATTGTGACTTTTGTTTTAATGGCTGCTGTGCTCCAGCATGATCAGGACATAGAATTTTGCCTTCACATTTACTGCCAAGATTCCTAACCCAAGAAAAGGCCAAGCTGGCCATGTGAGTTGCCATCCGTGGCAGAGTAACTCTTACATAAGGACACCCAAGGCCAAACATAAACCAGAAGGGGGGTGAGTGGTGGGGGGTAATAGGAGAATAAAATATTATCTCAGTCTGCAGTGCTTCTGGGAACCCTACCTCTGGCTGGCAATAGAGTTGCATCACCTTCTGCCATGGGATATTATTTTGCCATCAGAAATGCTCTGCATTAAATACATGGCTTTCCTGTGAGACTTCTGTACTGACGCTGTCCATGAAAATAAGTCTTCATGTAAAGCAATTGCTCATCCACTGCTAGGACTATCAGGTGGCAGGGAGCAGCTGAACATGCCTTTCTCAACATTCACCTCATGCTTGTACATTATTCAAAGAGGGAAAAAATAACTTCATCCTCAGGGAGGCTGAAATCGCTACTTACTTTTCTGTCCTAAGGAAAGTGAGTGCTAAAGACTACGAAGAAATAGTACAAGGCGCCAGGTCAGTTGTACTGCCTAGCAGGGCCAGGCAGAAGAGACCAAACCAAGTCTGTCTTCTCAACGGTGGGCAGAGCAGTAAGACAGTGCCCTGCCTGATGGAAGCAGCCTAGATTTGAAAGTTACCTCCATAGGATCCTTTAGGCAGAAGAGATAAAGGAATGTTTAGCCGAAGGAAAAGAGAAAAGAGAGGCAATGCCTTGCAATATTATCTGACCTTGGGAAAAATGTCTAGCATTTGCAGCAGAGAATCAGAAGTTAGAATCTGTGTGCTTTATTTCTGATTCAGTCTAGTAACTTTTCTGTGTCTCTGTTTCCCATTCTGTCCCCCAGCTAAGCCATTTTTTTAAAACCCGCTTTATTTCTAGGCTCAGAGAAGTGTAAATTAGTCAATCATACTGCACACTGAGGTAATCATATGAAAACAAGTTTTTGATTACCTTGCTTTTAATATTATTGGGTAGATCACAACTGTGAAACCAGGTAACATCTTGTTCTGCCTTCATGTTGGATTTGAAATACTCCATGTGTAGCAGAAACCAGGAAAGATATTCACAGTTAAGGTCACTTCAGGTCCATGACCGATGTACTACACTACATTTTTCAGTACTTTATTACACATGGAAAGGTCTTTACTAGTAGGAATCCCACTACAAGGAACTGTTCTAACAGCTGATTTAGCAGCTCCTGTCTGTCATTGCTGGCAGCCCTCCACTGTCGATACCTAAAAAGTGATAAATTCTACCAGAGCTCATTAGCTGCTGCCAGACATGGACACCTTTGCTGGAGTAAGTGCTTGCAGAGAAAACATCCTCCGAAAGTCGATGTTGACAAGTCCCTCCCTGAGCTTGACAGGGTGAGAGAAATGAACGAGCTACTGACAACACTCTTTTAGGGCTATGCTGACTGAAAATTATTTCTACTTGGTCCTTAATCATGTATAATACTACATGCCTCTGTGCCCATGGAGAGCTGAGCTGAACAGGGGGCTCCTCAGGAGCCTCTCGGAATGAGTGCCCTGTGCTTGGACACACAGACAGGTAAGGAGCAAACTGAGCTTCTGTGAGATCTCTGAAAGTCCAGACCTGGGAAATCTAACCCCCAACCTCTTTCCTGACACAGAGTCTTCTTCAGCCAAAAGTGTTGAAGAAACCAATGACCTCCACCCTGTTTCCAGCACATAGAGGTGCTAGAGCGCATAGAGGTTGTGTGTCTGCAGCTTCTACCAGTGACTCACAGATCCCAGACCCTTTTTCTCATCTGTTCCTTGGGACATCCTGGGTGAGGTAGACCCCAGTGCCTAAGCTGCAATAGGAAGCCCGAGTCCCTGGAGGTCTGACTTGACTGTGCTTCTTCCCAAGCTAGAGGAGCTAACCCACTTGACATTTGCAGGAACGAGGCTTTTGGAAGGAGATGCAGTGTAGGAAGAGGGCATGGGTAAATAGCAGGGTGCAGAGGACTTACTGGCCTGCTTGGCTTTCTCTGTGTACGTGGTGGTTAGGTCTTCATCAACCGGGTGCTCCACTGGCCCCACCATGGGGATGAGATGACGTTCTGCTCGGATAGCCTTGGTGGCATGGGGCAGGAGCATCGCCTCTGGAGAAGGCTCCCGTCCCTCTGTCGATGGTGGCCGCAACTGTCCCTCGTTCTCCGAGAACGGAGTGTCTGTGCGGCTGCCAGGCGGGCAGGTAATCTCCCTCTTGGCCACCCCGCCGGAGGTGGCTACCTCAGCTCCGCCCTGTGCAGGAGCCTCGGGCATGCTCTCGTAGCCGCTCTGTTCAGACAGGGACACCTCGTCCTGAGGCACATCTGCCTTGCTGGTGGTGCTGTCGGGCGGGGAGCGTGGGCTCTTCTTGCGAGACCGGCGGTGCTTCTCCTGGGCCACATTGTCCGCATCGCTGTCCGTCTCGCCATAGTAGGCCTCGCTGTCCGGCGGGGAGGTGAGGCTCTCCAGGTGCCTCTGTGACCTCCGTGGCTGCGAGGGCTGTGCGGTGGCCGGGGCTCCTGCCGGTTCAGAGCTGAGTAGCTGTGCCGGAGGGCTGAGCGGGGACGGCGAGGAAAGCACGCGCTGCCCTGGAGAAGGGGAGCGCTGGAGCCGTGGGCCGGTCTGGTCCCCACCAACCGTCCTGTGGGGAGAAGGAAAAGGGGTGAGCGAGGTTTGGTTGGTGGGGCTGAGCTGGAAGGAAACCCCCACATGTGAGAGAGGGGTAAGGATTGAGACCGTGTTTCAGATGTCTTTCAGGTGGTACAGACACCTGAAGAGCAGACTCATCCTGATCTTCTGCTTCACACACTTGAAAATCAGAACGCCCTAAGAGCATAAATATCTACCAAGCCGGCTTAAGCAGCTCCCCAGGCATTTCTCCTGGGGAGGTGAATTCCTGCATAGCAAACATTCCCCAGGACAGTGGGACATACCCCTACAGCCTGCTGCTTGCCGGGGAGGCGGATGATGCCTCGGCCATCCCACTGCACTCCAGCTCCTCCTGCAGCTGGGACTGCACTGTGGAGCTCTGTCAGCTCTCCAGATCCTGGCACCCCAAAAGAGAGTGGGTTTGTTTGCCCTGACCTCCATGTGGGAGTAAATAGCAAATACTTAAGAGAAAAAGGCCCAAGTGTTGTTTGAGGGTATGTCTCTGCTATTCTGTGGTAGGAGTCCACCCTGATGTGCGGTCTTCTCGCTGTGGGACTGCTTTGTAAGCTAGCTTCCAGTGCCTGGGTTTTGGCAACCGTACTGCAGTCATGCCAGCCAGCCCAATCCATGGTGGCATTCACATTTGGCTTAGGCATAGCAACTTCTAGCCTGTAAGTCAGCTGGAAGGATGGCTAGAGTAGGGGCAGGGCAGACTGGGGCAGTCAGCCTGATCGCTGGCTGACAGAGGGAGGCAGAACTGGCAATGCTGGTAGGAAAAGAGCCAGCTCTGTCCTCCCTCTCCTCAGGAGTGAGTCTGGATTTCAGTGGCAGCTTGACTCCAGATCTCACAGATGGTGCTGGGAATTTCTTCCTTCCCTTGCCAGAGCCACCAGGGCACATCAGAGTTACAAAGGAACATGCATACTGGGAAGTCAGGCAGACAGCATTGCCTGTGTAAAGCTGGGGAATTCATGACTTGGATCCCAATTCTAAACTGCGAAAAATTTATACTCATGTCAAATAAAAACCTTCGAGGAAGCTAAGGGTGGGACAATTTCTCAGACAATTCGTTTTTTTAGCAATATTTGCTATTGTGAACTCTCACTGGTGAACAAACTCAAAGCTTCCCAGCAAAACAGAACAGTCTTTCCTCTTCTTTAAATACTCAGCCAGATAACTGAAAAGCATTACTGTTTGTAAGCCAGTTTCTCTTGTTCTGCACTGTCAGGTCACAATCTCCCTCCCTCTCTCTGTTCAAACACATCCTGCACTGACAGAAATACACATGACCGTGCAGGCTCCAGAGTCATCCAGCTACCTCCCCTTTCTGAACGGAACTGATTGTTTTCGCTGGGAACATAAATATGAAGTGGGAATAGAGCAATAGATAAAGCAGTATTTGATGAGTCCTCCACTAGCCCAGGATGAAGCCAACTGGTTACACTATTTCCAAACCATCTGACATTGGCTCCCAGAGGGCTGCAAGAAGCCTGCCTTTGTCACTTTCCTAATTCAAAGTGTGCTGATTTTGGCCCATTGGAATTTGCCCAGGCACCTGTTGGCTGCAGATAGGCTCCGATGGGGTGAGATAAGGCCTTGGCAAGGGACCAGGAGCTATTCTGGACACCTTGTGCAGACCTCACTCATCCCACTTAATCACAGCTAGGGTATAGGGTGAGAACATCAGAAGGCACCGGCACTTTCCCTGAAGCCAAGGGGAAGGTCCTACATGTTCAGGCTTTCCTCCTCTGAGCACTGCCCACCTCTGTCCCTGCTTTACAGATGCCAGCAACTAGCGTGGCTCTTCCTCCAGCCTGCTCACACTGCCTGCACGCCGTCTTTTCAGGGCTGTAGAACATCACATTTCCCAGCCCTCTTCATCAAGGTCTTATTTCCAGAGGGTGTCTTCTGTTTTGGCAGTAGTGTGGACTAGCTGGGACCTCACACAGCTTTGCTGTCTTCATCTTTATATGATTCATTTGCAGCTTGGCCCTCATCCAGCATGCACTGAGGCACTGAGTTAGCTTAGCACAGGTAGAACCAGGGATGTTACTGGGACCATTTTGGTGCTTAAATTTGAGCCTGGTCTCCACTATCCTGCTGGACTATAGACTGCCAGAGATATTTCTTTCTGTAAAAAGGGACTCAGCTACATACCTATTTATCTTTCTGGAAGTCAGTTCACACCCTGTTGGACTACAGTGGCCTGCTGTAGTAAATACTTGGGTAATCTTTTATCCAATCCAAAAGAGTTATCCAATATGTAGTCAAATCCATTTCTACAGAACAGTTATTTACGCAGAATGACCTGGAGTCCCTATTAATTGCTGAGATGAACTGCCCTATGGCATCTGCTTGCTTGGAGCCTAAATTGCTCATTGTCCTGAGCATAGCCCTCACACTACAAACATTTCCCTCCAGCCTGAGGGGCAAGGAGGTCTGGGGTCAGTTCAGCCCCAGGGCCAGGCACTCTGGAAAGCAGTATGGAGACAGTGCAAAACTTCTGGATGGCCACGTGTGAGCCATGGGGAAGTCCTCCTAGTACATCTTGCAGCATGGAGAAAGCAAAGGCTTCCTGCCTGCCTACTTTCTGCTAGGTGTGGATAGCTGCTGCACTGGATGAAGCTGCCCTGCTGCCTGCACTTCCACAGCACCAGCACTAAGGAGCAGGTTACCTTTTCACACGGATGTTGAGCATGCCATTGGAGGAGTCGATGATCTGCATGGCAGTAGCATGGGAGAGGCCAGCACATGACTTCCCATTGATAGATATCAGCACATCATTTTCCCACAGGCCTCCGCGGCATGCTTTGCTTCTCTTTCGGATCTGGAAAAACAGAAGAGAGAGGATAGGGATGAAGGCAAGAACAGCAGCTATTTAGTTCCGTTTCTTGTCTCCTGCTGGCCCTTCTATTGCTCCATGCCTGATAGAATAAAATAAGGCATAAGACTACTATGCTGCCAGGGTGAAGGACCAGTCCTCTTGGGTGAGCCCTGGATGTGCCTTTTGGTCTCTGTATTCCTGTTAATTCCAAGAGCCACTCTGCTGAGCATAAGCCTGACCTGATCATCAACCCAATTCAAGTCCTTTAGTGCAGATGAAAGACTCAAGAACACCTACATGTATCCTCATTCTCTATCTCCTAAGTTTCTTAGGGAGTCTGTGTCCTAGACATGGAACAGGAACTCTTTCCAGACTTCCCATACACGACTGCGTGTGCTTCTGTAGGCCCCTACTATGCCTCCTTGGTATCATCCCTGACACTCACGCAGAGCCCCTGCAGGTACCATCCTTGGGGAAGCTGACATCGGGAAGAGATGATGGCTCTGAGACACTTTCTGCTGTTAAGCATTTCTGCTCTAATGGCTTTGGCCAATGTTATTTCTGGACATCTCCATGAGGCCATATGGCATCCTGTTACACAAGTATAAACTTGGAGTAAATCTTTAGCCTTAACAGGACCTGTGCAGGATAGGTATTGCTGTATCTGAGAATGGAGCCTGGGTCTCTAGTTACAGGCTAGTTCCTAGATCTGTCCTCTTGTGGGCATCTTACACCAAGTGCTTCCTCTCCCTTTGGTTCCATCATCCATCAGTTAAACTTCTTACTGAAACGCTCAACCCAGCTTAGCCTTCCTGTTAGGGTAAGCAAGCAAACCAAACGCCCACTCAACCCCAAACCACAGACCTCTCCCATATAGGCAAGCAATGGGATAGTCTTGTAGGATGGCTTAGGATGAACTCATTTTACACGTAAAAAAATAGCTGTGTCAGAGCAAATCAGGCACAAGGTAGTAATATGCTGGAGCCCTGCTGGCTGGTGTTGGGCAGGCAAGAGCAGCACTACTCCCAGGTCAGCCTGTCAGCAGGACTGAGAGGTGTTGGGAAAGAAAATGGAAAAAAGGAGGGCTGTGCTCCGAGTTGTTTGTGTGTTCACCGGCACTTTATCACTCTGTAGCCTCTCCAGCTTGACCCCAAATTTTGCCTGCATGCTTAAAATAGGGACTGGCTCATCCCAGCTGCCACATCCATCAGCCTCTGTCATTTTAGTCCTTTATCTCCCTCCTTGTTAATATAAGCCTGGAATGAGAAAGTGTGGGTCTGTCATGAACTGCTGCTGAAGAACCACTTTTCTGCTGTTACAGTATAAATGCTGGTTCCTGATACTCCCTCAAGACGCAGCTGTTAACTGAAGGAGATAGCAGACACATACGCCAGTGCTGCCTACTGACACAGCAGCTAATGCAGAGAGTTTGGAAGTTGAAGAGAGGTTAGGAGGATCTCCTGGTATTCCCCAAAAGGCCAACTGCCCCTCCATGGCCAAGTGCTTAGTGCTCAGCACTGGATGGAAACACACTTGCCAGTATCTCTCCCAATTATGGAGTGAGGGGACTGGGGGCTAAAGGCTGTTAGCAGGTGCTCAGAGCATTCCTCACATCCCATCGTACTCCTCCATGCTCACTGAAACCAACTGGATGTGGGCTGGTGACTACACAGAGCAGAGCCTGTAAGCTTCCTGCAGTCCTCTGGTACCACAGTACTGCGGGACTTTGCAGGCAAGTGTTTGGGATTCCCAGGCAGGGAGGGTCAGGCTGTGCTCACAACACTGCCTGCTGCTGCTTACGGCATCTTTAGATCAGCGCTGGCTGGTGCGACACAAGCTGCCCCACGCGGGCTGAGCAATGCGAGCAGGCAATGCATTTCTCTTGTGGTTAGTAAAGATACTGCCTCTGGCTTGGTCTGTGCTCAGGTTTTACCAAGGTGGCAGAAGGCCCACATGGTAAAGCAACTATAGGTACTTCAGTGCTGTTGCAAAAGCCTGCAAACTAGCTCTATAATCCAGGAGGGGACTTCTTGTCCCCATTCCTCTTTGTGAAAACAGGACTAGGTCTCTTCCAGCACAGGAAGAGACCTACAGAGTCTGAAAATAGCATGTAAATGTTCCTGGCTATCAGCATCCCACAGGTCTATAAGGCTCTCTCTGGAAGTTTATGAATCTACTTCCCAGGGGCAGAGGGAAACAAACTATTCACAGCTTCCTTTTAATGACAAACCCCTACCTCACTGCATTTGCCAGGGAGGAAAGCAAAAAGGTTAAAGGCAGAAGAGGATTGTGCAGGGAGAGAAGGAAGAAAGCACGTCATACAGAAAGGACAGGACTTAATCCACAACCATGACAGCAGGGTGCAGCATGCGGAAGGCTGGGGAGCCTCCGGACAGAAACCAGCACAAACCTGCCAGTTTCCATATGGCTGCCAGCAGGGTGCTGTGGACACCTTTAACGACAACCCATAGCCTGCACATCTCGCTCGCAGCGAGAGCAGTGCTAAGCCTTTGAGGGCCCAGGCCAGGGCGGCTGCCCAGTCCGAGAGCCAGGCGCGCTGCCCACCCTGAAGGTCAGGCTGCCCTCCGGCTCAGCCACTCGCTCCCCATGCCCAAAAGATGCCCTCTCCTGGGCACCCAGTGAGCCACCGGAAGCGCCAAACAGGCAGCTTCTGCTTCGGCTGCAGACAGGTTGGAAGATATCACTCAGCGGCTGTTCTGAATTAAAGGGAAAGGATGGGAAAAGTGGCATTTCAAAGAGAAATCCTCTCTGCTTCCTGTAGGAGATCCTTGGAGAGCTTCTGTGTGTGAGTGAGAGACAGCACCGAGGGACTCTGACATGGTCAGGGGTAGCCCTGGACCTGGCCCCGAGGGATTGCGCTGTCTGACCTCCTAGCACATGCTGTGAGAATTGACCAGTCCTTTTTTGGGGGGTGGGACCCCACAAATTCTCTGAGCCTCTTGTAACTAACTGCCTCTTACACTTTCCACTCTGTGCCTCAGCGGACACACCTTGGCTCACGTGGGAGGAATGTCCTTTTTAGATTTCAGATGGCTTTAGAGAATCCCAGTTTCGGGGCCTTACTGAT
Organism: Rhinoptilus africanus; assembly: GCA_013400135.1. Classification (NCBI taxonomy): domain Eukaryota; kingdom Metazoa; phylum Chordata; class Aves; order Charadriiformes; family Glareolidae; genus Rhinoptilus; species Rhinoptilus africanus. Next base: position 191,385 of record VXBO01000359.1, read on the forward strand.
TCACGCTACTGGAAATACAAATCAGTGTGGAAAACTGTAACTATAAAGTAATGAAACACATTTCCTCAGGAGATTGTCCATCTCACTGCCCTCTCAGCAGGACTTCTGTTGTGACAACAGAGCTCTTGTCAGAGAGGTTTGGGTGACTGCAGCACCTAGGTGTGACTGAGCACATACAGGTGCATGTTTGGATTCTTTACTTTGCCCTTTTATCCTATTAGACAGGAGGGAAAGGGCAGAAGCAGTTGAGGGGGAAAAAGGAAAAGGGTGAAGGTAACAAATGAGGAGGAAAGGAAGAAGAAAAGGTGTTGAAGGGAAGGCCAGGAGGGCCAGGGCTGGGCTCAGGCTTTAGCGGTACAGTACAGGTTTCCTTGTACAGCCCTGGGGAGACAAAAGGACGTGCTGATTATTGGACGTGTCTCAGGGGAATTCGGTCTAGCTTTCGGGAACAGAATGCAAGAGAAGAGGGGGTCAGATGCAACTTGGCAGCATCTGTCCTTCAGTAGGGACTATATTTAGATAGTGGTATGTGGGGGTGAACACACACTGGGATGCTAAGAATAGAGTAATCCTGATAGTAACTCAGTGGCTTCACATCTTGCCTGAGTACAGCCCAGGGAACCAGTCTTGAAACTCTGCAACCACCCTCCCTGCTGGCCAGCATCACTTCTTCGTAAGAAAGGAAATATGCTGTGGGTAATCAGAATTGGTTTGCAGTGACTTCTAGGAATAAGCTGCAATGGGTTCAGGCCATCTTCCCCCTTGCCTCCCCAGGGCACCTCCCCAAGGCACTGAGCTCAGTCTATAAGGTAGGAGGACAAATTACATTATCAGTTTACCCCTAATTCCCTAAAATCATTCCAGCAGTGACCTAGCAAACTCAGGCCAAATCAGAGTTGCATACTGAATATAATTCATCTTCCCATCCAATGCCCTTCCGCTCTCTCATTGCATCTCATCACACAACTGCCCCCCTTCCTTCAGCAGCTACGATGCCATGGGGTCCTGCACTCCATGGCAACTTGTCAGTCTTTAGATTTCATTTCCATCCTTATGTGAAATGTAGTCCTGTCACAGGGTTCCCGTGGAGAGGTAAGAACTGCCTTGTTGTAGTATAAAGCTGTATAAGGCATTACCAAAAGGGAATGAACTCAGGCAGGAGCCAACCGGCATTTGGGTCTCCTCCTCCCAGAACTTCCTGCTCAGCCAAGCCACAAACACAGTAGCTGCTAGAAACAAGCACCCTCCATCTCTTCTTTCTGAACATCTGTATTGGCATCACTTTGGTTACTGGAATGGTTTGTTTTTCCTCCAAGGCCAGGGCCTAATCTTTACTTATGCAAGGAAGGACACCCCTGTGGCTAAAGCACTGGAGTGGGATTCAGGAGACTGGGATGATTTTTTGTGTGACCTTGGAGAAAAAACTCAGACACTGACCCATAAATGACCGTAGCCTGGAAATCAGGACATTTTTCAACAGTCTTTTGCTCTGGCTCTTAAATTTTCTTTGTTTCAGCTGCCCAGTAGTAGCTGCCCAGAGATCCAGTAAGATACTTTTCCTATGCCTTGTCTATTAAGTATGTGAATAACATCACATCTTCATGACAATGATATATATTTTTTTTTATTTACAGGAGAACATTTACTCTAATCCATTATAATTACACTAACCATTACAATTACACTTCTTTATTTAGTTCCAATAACTTCCTGACCAAACACCATATTCCTGTTTAAGAGGTGACACTGGATGACTTGCCTCTTCACAGGCTATCCCCAGTGAAGCTTAATTAGGGAGTCTTTATAAAGAGAAAGAAGGGAGAGAACATACACTACACTTTCTGGGATGAACACAGCAAGGGAGGGTGGTGAAAGAAGGTATCTTGAGTGGCAGGACAGACTTGGGTGGCTCCTGAGCAAGGGGTTTAGAGGTGAAACTTAGTATGGAAGAGGATGCTGGTGGTGGCATTAAGTGTACACAAGACTACTGTAGTATGTTACAGCCTAGAGTGTACTGGTGAGGGGGATATTGCTATACCAGTGTGCGAAAGAGAACATCATCTTTGGTGCACTAGACTTAATCCTAATTTGTACCAAGGTATATGAGCTGATAAAAAAAAAATGCAAGCAATCAGCAGTTGTTAGTTTTCACTCTCTGTTGAAACCAAGTGTCTTAAAAAGAGCATTTTGCTGTGATAATACAAGGGGAAAGAGAAAAACAACCCCAATCAATCCACTTTCTTTGCCTAAGCAAAATGTTTAGCACAGAGCTCATTGCTAGAAACAAGTATCTAGCCAGGGTTGGCTGCAGGTAGATACAAAGAGGCTTTATCTCCACGGCCTTTTGTTACTTAATGGAAGATTAGCTGAAAAGTGGGTGAAGCGTAATACCAATGGCAAGGAATAATGCCATGTTCAGGAGAATAGATACTAGTAATTGATAAGCATTTTGCTCTCAATAGAGTAAACAGCAGGATATCAAGGTTTTTTTACGTGAAGCAAGGATTCAGAAAGACCAGATAGTTTGTCAAAAAGCAAGAGTCGCAGTGCCCACATCTGCTGCTGGGATAAAAGGAATTGAGGGTTCAGAAGAAATATGCTTATACATGTCCCTTGTAGGTCCTTTTCTGGAGGCTCAGCCTTGCTCCTTTTGACATAAAAGATTTTAGGATCAAAGTCTAAGGGAATTAGAGTTCATAAGCAAGTCTAGCCACCAAAATGCCTCTTTAGAGGGACAGGCACTGAACTTGGGCAGGAGTGAGAGAGCCTCGAAAACAAGGCAGAGTCATCCAGAGACATGGCTTCAGTCCTCCAGGACAAGGTGTTCTCAAGCTTAGCACTGCACGTGGTACTGTGCTGTAAAGGGCAGTGAAGATATGCAAGCTCTGAATAAAACCCTTGCTCAGAACAGAGGGCTCTCTTCAGCTGCTACCAATTGTTGAACAGCAGCAGTCTTAAGTATACTATGCCTCCACAATACTTATGCTGAGAAAGAGCAAATTAGAACAAGACATAGCTACTATTATTTTGATAGAACAAGGATACAATCTAAGACAAAAAAACCCACTTTGTTTGCAAAAAGTTACTATACACAGCATTCATCGTATTTACAAGTGTGGGTTACTGTACCAAAACACAGCACTCACTAACCCTAAAAGAGCCTCTGAGCAATGGTCTGAGGAGGATAAGCACCATTCTATTATTCTGCAGCAGCAAGGATAGGAACAGCCACAGGTACGGATTAGACAAGTACCACATTCACCTGAAGGATTCCATGGGAACCTTGTTACAGAGACCTTCCTGGGCCTTGCAGCATCTTTGTAGGCATCTTGTAGGTATGAACGTACAGGAAAAAACAGGCTCAGCCTTCACAGATGTATTCAGTAGTAGTTACAGCAAGTAGCAGGTTGAATAATGCCAGTGAATGAACCTGAGCTCTGGACCGCAGTTGCCTGTAGCACTAAACTGTTAAAATGATGCTTAGCACATCTTTGGCTCAGGCCAGCTAATGCTCTCCAGAACATTTCCCAGGCACAGTTTGGGAGCTAGAACAGACCACTCCCAGCGCCACTGCTTGTGGGTAGCTTGCATGCAGCCATCTTGTTTGGGAGAGTAGAAGAGGTTAATTGCTGGGCTTTGTTCCACTCTTAGCAGCTGGCATCAGTGCCAGAGAGCGGTCCCAGGTACATTTAATGCATCAGGTATAGATGTAGCTTCTATGGTTTCATCGCAACTGCTGATAGTCATCTGTCAAGAAATTCTTCCAGGACTCCTTCCTGCTAATGGGCAAATAGGAGGTAAAGACAAAACTGCCCAGACTCTTCACCTCTGCAAGGAGGAGAGGGAAAGCTTTTCTAGCAATGTCCTTCAAACAGAAATCTTAGTCAACCTGTGAAAGCAAAAACCATGGGGCAGAAATGCTGTGGTCATGTGGAAGAGGAGAAACCATTCAGGACCATAACGTGTGAAAGACCAGCAGCCAACATCACGCTTTGTCATAGGCATGATTACCTCACGTCCTTTGGAGGGAAGGTAGGAAGCAAAAAAAAAAGAAAAATTACCCAGTGAAGCGGCTTGGGCAGTGAGAAAGGAATAATTTAACAAATGGTTAAAGATTATCTGAGAGTAAACATATAACATAAATCAAGATTCTAATAGTTAGAGGGAATGGCATAACCACTGATCCAGTCCATCCACACAGTCTGCTCTCTAGACTTGTTTCGGGAGGGAGTTCCTGTGTAAGGCCATTTCCCTTGCACGGGTGAGGCACAAGGAATTATGAACCAGGTCATCAGCTGATACAATCAGAAATGGTGATTTGCAACCATAATAATATGCTGTTCTCTTTAGGCCACCTGCTTATCACTGTCCTGGAGGTCTTTTTCCCCCATCTCTGCTGGGAAGGAAGGGCAGAGCTCCCCTTCCAAGCTCTGCACCTTGCTCGCTGCTCTCCCAGCGCTGTGCAGAGCTTGCAGCTTCTCAGCCAGGGAGCAGCCATGGAGCCCCCCACATTCTCCCTTCGCCCGGTGACTGCTGGGCCCAGCTGCTCCTTGGAAAGTTCCACCGGCGCCACAGCCTGCGCTCCCTCGCTGGCAGCCAAGGGTGACACCTGCCTAAGTGCCGACACGCCATAAAACATGTCCAGGAGCACTCCCAAAGCTGCTTGAGGCACTCCTTCCACAGCGCGGGCAGACATACTCGGCCCTCCAAAACCAGCATTAGTGACTGCTATAGACTAGGCTGCCAGCAGGGCTTTTTTTAGGTGTGATGGTAAACATTTGTGAAAACAGATAAAGAACAGCCTGCCCAACTTTCACTGCAGGGGGGAGAGGAAGAGAAGGTGCTTGCAAATCAGGAAGCCATCAGACCTATTTGGGCTAGAGCTGGCAGCCCCCAGCAGAAATAATGTCACATGAGCAAAGGTGAACAGGACGGAGCAGCCGGGCCCTGGGTCACAGGGACCAGCGGCATGGCATACAGGCAGCAAGGATATCTGGCAGAGGAGAGAGCAGAAACAGTGAACTGTCAGCCGAGAAACATACAGGAGAAAGTGGAGATAAGAGAGAAAGAGGTAAAAAGGAGGTTGTGATGAACTGCTCTTAAATGACAAAACAATCCCTTGTTTTAAAAGCTATACAATCCTGTGTCACTGCCTCCCCTAACACTTCACTCCATTGCCGCAGAGTATTTGTACTCTGGGAACTGTAACAGGGAAGAAAGGAGTCCCCGGAGTTATCAGGGCCAATCCCCTGTTGTTTCAGATGTCATATTGTTTACTCCTGTTCATAAACTGATTGCAAAAGGATTTCAGTTCTTTTTCTAGATTGGAAAGTTGTTGCTGAACCTCCCTGGTTAGTCATTTTGTGCACATTTGATTGGTGACAGTGCTGTCCTATATTTGAACAGTGCTGCTGGTATTTGCCCAACATCTATTTGTAGACAGCAATCATATCTTTCAGCCTTTCGCTAGGTGAAAGAAGCCTTCTCTCCTCCTCTCCTTTTCTATAGCTGCTCTACTTTAAATTCATTTTTCTTGAAAGTGGCTGGCTCCATAGATATGGTATTTCCAGTGAATTCCTACTTGTGCATTAGACAGTAACATCAGTACCTTCCTATCTTAGTTAGATATGGCTACCCAGGGCTCGTTTGTTTTAGTTTATCTTTTTTTCAGAGATGCATCATTTTGCTGGCTCATTGCCCTCTTGTGATGCACTAATACTCCCAGGTCTGGAGAGTCTATCAGTACCAGCTGGAAAGCCTCCAGTTTCCCCTTATTTCTTCAGTATTACTCATGCACCAGACTATGCTGGAGGTACAAGTGTCTTCCTTGCTTTGTATAGTAAGTAACTGGGTTTCCCTTTCATGGAATAAATGTTGTTTTGCAGCAGGATCCCTAAAGGCAGCTTTGCATGCATTTGCACCACCTTAAAGGTGCCCTCTTCAGCTTTGTAAAAATTTTTTCCCTAATATAGTTCCATGTTATGATTCTACTTTGGTTGATTATGGACTTAATGCTTATGTCCTATCTTGTGACTTTTCTCAGATTAGCTATTTTATATTTCGCTTAGTTTGAAGTGCATTTGATGCACACATACTTATTGCAAAGAAATCCTCTAGGAACCTGATGGTATTGTTCACCCATACTCTCTTTTCAGAATGAGCGCACCTTCTCATCACTTACAGCTTCTCCTTGCAAGGAATGTTGTACATGTCACGACCATGTACTTTTCCCTCAGCCTTTCTAAAATAAAAATCTTGCCACCTATGTATCCTTTTTGTTTCTTGCTTTTATGCTTGCTTGATTTCCTGATGACTGTTTCTGGCCAAAGATTAGTTGTGTTGCCATGTGCACCACAGCTACCAAGCTATACCAAATCAGCTTTATTTTGGTAAGGGGTAGTGTAAAATCCCACTATAATTTATCTGCTTCTCTAAGAGTTAAAAGATTCATTAGGAATCACAGTAAGCCAAATATGAATGCACAGTAGTTCAATTGATTTCACCTGAAATTATACTGCTGTAACTAAGAACAAAATGGAGATGTTCCTTTCCTTTTTGTGTTCTTTACTCTTTATGTTCCCCTTTGTTTTTTTCTCTAGTTCTCCATATTCCGGTCCTTCCTGATTTCTGCAGAATTATTCATGTCGTCTGTTGATGGTTGATCCTGCTGTGTACCTGCCTGATGAGCATATCAATGTCTGCTGTTCTTTCAGCTTACTCATTACTGAATTGATATTTTAATACAATCCTAATTTAAAAATCATCTATTCTTTCTCAGTGAGGGCTCCCCAGACACTAATAAATTTTCTTTCGCTTCTTCTTTTATTTCACCCTCCACTCTTACGGTATCTGGGTTTATGAGACTGAATTTTTACGGTACTCCTTTCATATATGCATCAGTATGGTATCCCTCACGTTCACCACACATATAGCACCCAGACACTGCAAATGATTGTTTAGGTGGAACAAAATAGTCAGTATGTGCTCTTGTAGGTGAGGTTAAGATGAAAGGAATAGATAGTTTCAGTTACAGATCTGGAACCATATAGTCAGTTGGTGCTAATATTATTTCAGTCTTGCTTATGTTATTTAAATTTGAGCTTTTTTCCTCAATATCGACTGGACACTGTTGGAAGAAGCAACATGTGTTTCCCTGATCCTGAGGCAGGCAGAGCTGGTTTGGCTCCATAAGGTTACTTGAACATGAGGCTAGTTATGTATAACCCGAGAGGCTGTCGACAAGGTATATAATTCCAGCATTTTGCTCTAGGTGTGTCCCCAAACCCATAACCCACAAGGAGTCAGATGGCACAGAAGCTCTGTGGCAGTTGGATCCAGCACGTGACGATCCAGCTGCTTTTCTACCCCTTTGTGTTGGCTGGACTGAGGTTTAGAATTGATCCCTTGCTTGGTCAAATGTTCATTTACTTTATTTAGTTGCAGCCAGTTGAATACTTTGTGTTAGAAAAGACGGTTTAAAATGCACATGCTCACTGTACATGCTGAGTTAGCTGCAACTTGAAAAGCCCCAATAATTTAAGCTATCATTGTGAGCAGCTTAGAACAATCTAGTGGAGGCCCACCAACTTGAAGAGTATTTGAAGAGTACAGAGAATAATGCTGAAAACATTCTAATGTCATTAAATAACATCTTGTCTCCAAAAAAAAATCATATAGCAGATGAAAAGAATTTTCAGGAAAAAAAAAGGATACCAAGAACAGCAATTAGTCATTGATTTTATCACAATCTCCATATAGAGAAACAATAAAAAGATGATGATGATGATGTAAACTTTAGAAAGAAGAAAAGCAGGAAGACCTGTGACTGCGTAAAGTGATCAAGTCAGATGATGAATTATGCAGGGCTTTGTAATACAACACGAGCAACTCAGACAGGAAATCCCACCTTGTGCAACATTTAGTCTTTGGAATGCCTGGCCGCTTGATGTTATCAAATCTTCATTAGGAAACCATATAAGATTTAGTCAGACAAGTAAAGCACTAGCTGTTCACAAATAATTATCTGCTTAATTGTAGGGTAAACCACCAGGACTGTCAATTCTTATGCACTTTATAGGGCATGCTGATAATCAGCTGGGGTGAAAGAATTTCCCTCCACATTGCATTACTAGAAAATTAGATGCATTGGTGAAGTTTACAACTTCCTCTGAAAACACTTGCAGGAAACACAAAGAAAACAGGAAGCAGGAGATGGAGTGACCATTAACCTAGTCTGGTCTAGCAATTGCAGCATCTCTATGTAACTACAATGTATATAATTTATATAAAACTTATGTGTTATACTTGATTCATTTCCACTTACTAGGCCCAAATTAGCTTTTCATTGCTCTTTTTCATCCAGAAAGATATACAGAAACAATTTGACTTGGCATCCAAGGGTAAGCATCTTTTCTTAGTGTTACTAGTATGACTTTTCTAGTCTAGAAGTTGAAATTGCCTAAAATGACAGCACTGGAATTGCCTGAGACACCAAGAACATCAGGCTGCTGACTGGCACCTATCGGATATTCATGCCTGTCTCTTCTATCACATTTTCTCCAGATTCATCCATATTCCTGTTCTGTGCTTCCCAATTCTGTACAAACAGGTTTTGCTGTAAGAACCAAAATGCTAATATTTCTGTTCTGTTAAGCCAAAGCTTTCCTGGTCTCATATGAACACTTCTCTTCTCCCCAAGAGTCCTTTCTTTGACAGCAATCAGCTTACTAATAGACCCTCTCATTTATCTAATCTGTCTTTCCATACAGGCACAACACATTCTTCGCTGTACTAATGAACACCATGTTGTTTGACCTTTGCTCTGCCGGGCAGGCTCAATCTCAGTGACACCTCCCTCTGACCACACTTCCCAGTGCTGCCCACTGGCACTGATCTCCTGGACGGAGGCCGAACTGAGCAAATTGCTCATCCACAGGAGTCACAGCTCTAACAAACCAACTGAGAAACACACCATACTTCCCTCTTTCTCTATGCTATATCGTGTGGCCACAATCCCTGGTCAGGCTTCTTTAGTGATGGGACCATGCCCGTCTTTGGCTCCTAAAATACCCAAACGGACAGTGCTAATGATGATAGAGTTTTGGACGATGCTTTGCAGGCAGCGTTTGGGCCTAGACTTCATCCTGCTGGTGTCAATAGCAGAATCCTAACCGCAAAAGAATGAAGAGTTGATCTTTCAATTCAGAGAGCTGAAAACATTCAAACTTCTATTCTCCACATCGTAAGAGGAAGACAATTAGGTTACTCTGTGACTCCTTCTAAGGAGTTTATTTCAGGTATGATCTTACTGGGATCACAGTCAGGATCAATAAATCCTCTCTTTAGATACTGTTTAAACGATGTTGCTTTTAAGACAGTGAGCATGTATGGTTACCTGGATACTGTTAAATTCTGGACAATAATAGCCCAAAATGATAATTATAAAATCAAAGTCCTGCTTGAAGAATGATGTATACTTTGAGCTTCAAATGGACTAGTATATTTTCCATAATTATTTTTTAATGCAATATCCAGGTATTGTAAAATAGATTTGCATTGCTAGACTTAATGTATCTCACTCAGTTCTGGGTGAGAGCTACTTCTAGTCAATACCTTTCTAGAAGTGCTTCTAATCCTTGAGCAATATTTCATTCACCTTAAAGTGCAACTTAGCCTGCGTGACAGCTAGTTCTTCCTGCTGTTCAATCCTGAGTAATCCTTATAAGACACTCAGCATCTCCTCTCTTTTTAGTCACAGTTTCTTGTCTTCTGGGGGAAAAACAAGAGTCAAAATAATCCTAGACCCTACAGAGCTTATGTGGCCACTGACAGTGCCATTTTCCTAACAACCATTGATGCCAGATACCTGTTTCAAGGAGATTGATTCCTTCTCTTCAGCACTTTAAGCTCTGTGAGTATGCGCAGAAGTCATTTTCCTGGAGAAAAATTATCTTTCTCTATGTAAGAAACATCCACTTCAGGGCCGAGCTATGGGATTCCAAACCATTTGGCAGACATTACAGACAAACACTCCTTGACCTGGGGTGAGCCAAATGACACAGAACCTTTCATTTTAAAACTCTCTGTCAGAGGCACAGTCTACTTAAGGAAACAGAAGACCCAGGCATAGTGTTTTTCATTCCTGCTGCTGAGAGCCTTCCAGCGAGACATCCCAAGATATCACTGTGTCAAGGCTAATGCAGCTGTTATGGGCTTAATAAACAGAACTTTTTTTTCCTTATTTTTAAGCTACTCAGTAGTCTTTATGAAACGAGAACAGTAACAGCTGTTTAGCAAAAGTACTGCAAGGTTTACATTTATTCCTTTTTTATTTCATCTGTCATCCAAGTAACTGCTTTTCTTTAATTCTTGGAATGTAACCCATATTTGCTGCTTGGAGCATCAAAAACATTCACTTTGGACAGCATTGAGAAAGTTTCACCAACAGAAGTGACCCTAAGAAATGTGCGCTTACTTTGAAAGCTGGAATTTAGTAATGAATTTTTAGTGACAGTTGAATTGAATTACAAATATGGCTTTTGTTGCTTCGATTTGAATTATTTTTTCTTTAGTTGGCTGTCTTACGCAAGTACTGAAGCTTCCATATTGGAGCCCTTTTTCCTGCATTGCCACTGCGGCTATATCTCTGCTGACAGCTGTTGTTGTGCAGTTTATACAGTTTCTGAGCTGTACAGACCTGCGCTGGAGCCGCTCTTCACCTGACACTTGCCTCTACCTCAACGGCATTTATTTCTGGACCCGCATCCCACCCCACACCCTGCTTGACCATTCCACTCTAGTTTTCCTTTTAAGATCTGCTGCCACAGTAAGGAGTTCCTGCATTCCTTAATGGTAGTGAAAGATGCCCGACTCAGTAGAGATATCTGAGTTCAGTGGAACAACTCTGCCCTCACAGTTCACATCTCAAGGTCCTACCTTTGACACTTGAAGGGGTCTTTTCTGCTCTGAACCCCCTTGCAGACGGAAGCCCCAGGGGGCACCTCCAGACAGAGTGATGAGCATTTCTTCTTCAGCTCCCATGATTTCTGCACTTTGGATATTTTGTCTTCCCAATTTCAAAACAGACTCCAATTCTTAACAGGCGGTATATTCTACTCCCATCTTCACAATTCACACCACGATCACCCAGTCCCCCAATAGGCCTTCTAGTCACTTTCTCCTTCAAGTTGGCACACACATAAGAGGAGAGTCGGGACTGTGAAGCCCAGCCTTCTCTGCTCTTCTGGACTCTCAGCTGCTGCTCTGCCTATGATTAGACATTTGATTCTGCTCTTGGTAAGGGGCCAGAGTTGTCCTACACACGTGTCATGTCAATCTCACCCTCTGTGCCCCCCCCCATGGATCTCTCACCGGAGCACAGCTGAAAATAGCACACCTTCTGTCTCTCCAGAGCTTTGTCTGACACTCTTCAGGCTGGAAGCATTTCAGTAAAAATTTTATTTCCACTTTCCATTCCAAATGCAAATTCTAGAATCACCTAGCACTGGAGATTCGTTAGTATGAGTTTCAGGCAAGGACATGATACAGGCACAAACTCGTACAAGATCACGTGATAGCACCTGATCTTCAGAAGCCGAACAAAACCAGCATGCAAGTGGTATACTCTCCACCTATGTCTTCTCCATTCAGATAGTGTCACTACACAGCAGCACTGTCTTCTGCCCTGAAAACTACAGGCAGACCACAGACGTAATGTGGTCCCTCTGCAGCTTGCTGCTCCCCAACATTCCCTACAGCCACTCCTAGTATTATGGGACCAGAATAGCCAGGATTAGCTACACAGATGGGACTGAAGCAGTTCTCTGCAGGGCACTGCACACAGACTCTCCAGTGACCAAGAGAACAGCTTTGCACCCAGGCCCTTCACTTTCTTCTCTTCAGGACCATGGCACGCAAGACCTCCTGGTTATCCCAAGCCACCTTGATCCCTTGGAGTCACAGAAATAAAATCCACATTCCCCTTTTTGCTACAGGGCTTAAAATGTAATGTTCTGTTAAGATTCTGAGGACAAAATTCTCTCTTCCTTATTCTGCATGTGCTTATCTCACAGAGACTAACAAGTATCTTACCAGTCCCTGTGATACCCTTGTACCTTAACATTCAAAGGATGCATTTTGTTGTGACACCATTGCTTGGTTGACTGCTCCATTGCCAGTATTCTAACACCACTCAGGGCCATTGCATGGTTCTGGTGGGCGCACACCAACAAACCCTTACGAGCTGGTGAACAACTCTTGCACCACCATTGCATTTTGGCGCAAAACTGGCCACAGCCTGTCACAGGCCACTGGTGGGACACAGGGCCAACAGCACCGTGACGGGTAGGGGCCAGGGCTCGGCAGCATTGGGCCTCGGCTGTGCAGCAGCGCAGCCATGCCCCAGGCCGCGACTCGGCCCCTGGTGCGGCGGATCGCTGGTTCTCTGACTGTGCAAAGCGACCCGAGAAAATGGCCCCCGCGGCTCTGCTCCCCCCCCCACTACCATCACAGCGGCCCGGCGGGAGCCCTCCGGCCTCGCTCGGGGCCCAAGGGAAGCGCAAGGCTCCTATCGGGCAAGCGCGGCCACGGCCGCTGCCGGAGAGGCGGCCGGTCCCCGGCCGGTCCCATCGCCGCCT
>VXBO01000359.1:204052-243290 GCA_013400135.1 Rhinoptilus africanus
CCCCGCCAGGGAGTTGAGGCCTGGCGGCGCCCAGCCGGGTGGTGTGCCGGGCCCGCCGTGCCTGCGCACCGCGTCCGGCCTCCACAGCGGCTCCGGTCATTCCCGGTAATGTGTCCGGGCTGGAGCGCCCCGCGCTGCCGGCGACGCGGCCCGGCCCGGCCCCGGTCAGCGAGTGCCGGCCTGCGGGGCTGGGGCCGGCTGTCGGCGGCGCCTTCTTCTCCAGGGCATGGGCTGCCCGGGGAGGAGCCGTCGGCGTCCCGGTGTGGTGCGGCGAGTCCCGGAGGGTCCGTGTCGGGCTCCCTCACGGAAAACCGAGCGGTTTTTTTGGGCCCGGGCTCGCTGTGGGGCGGATACCCCCTCTGCAGCGTCCCTAATCTCTCGTAATCCGCGGATCCTTCCCCCCGCGCTCGTGTTGTGCTGTTCAAGCTTCCATTCATTCCAGGCTCGTAGAGGACGGCCGTCCCGTGCGGGGGGACCCGGTGACTGAATTTGGGTTGGATTTGGTGGTAAAACTTAGCGATTGTCTGCCTGTGGCTTTGAGAATGAAAGGCGGAAACAAATGCAGATGACATGACCAAAATACAAGTGTAGTCTTGAAAAAGTGGTTATGTGAGATGGCCTCTTGATTTCCGTGTAGATGGCTTTGTAGATGTTTTGTTTTGTATTGTCGGAGTCTGCTTTCGCTCTTTCTGAGCAATGCTCTTTGGAATAGAATGAAGGTTAGTTTCATTTCTTTTTATTCTTAGGATGTACATCGTCTTCAGTATGTGTTCATGTGTCTTAGCCCTGAAATCTTTATCAGGGAGGCTTTGCAGAACCATCCAAACTGGGCCTCCTTGGTACCTGTCACACTGTAGTTGAAGTTCTGTTTAAAATTACAGTGCTTGCTGAAACATAGCTGAATTGCTTACACCCACATCAGAATATATGCACCAGAGTTAACAGTACAGGCATCTTAAAACACAGATTTTTTTCAGTTGGGTACTCAATGTTATTTTTAGCCATTAATGTGATAGTTCCATAAAAATATTTGTATAGATCCTTTTCTGTTAACGATTATATAGTCATCTTTACCAAATGGTATGGGGGGGTGTTAGAAGGGGCAAAATTGCCATCTGAGACATAACATGCAATGTCTCTTTGTTGTTGTTGTTTACAAGCAGTATGAAATCACAGTGCTAGAATGAGAAGTACTCCTTGCTAATTTTGTCATAAAGTCTTTACTGTTTGTTAATATTAAGTTGTCCTGAGTAGGTTCAGGGAACTTGGCTTTAAACTCTTTTTTTTTTTTTTTTCTAATTCTTCTGACCGTTTCTTGTAGAGTAGGTGTTTTGGTTATGCATTGGATAGAAATGTATAGGGCCTAAAACTCCAGAGCCTGTATCTTTAGAGGAGACTGACCTTCGATCTTGTATATACACTGTCTGTGGAGACACAGACATTTCTATCTGTTTCTGTGTAGTAAAGGTTCCTGCTTCTGGAACTACCCTTTTCTGCTTGCAGCTGTACCAGTCAGGGTTCTTTATTGCTATAGACAGACTGTGAAGTAGACATCGATATGAGGAATATTTCTTCTTAATGTGCTGGGACATTTGCTACAGGTTCTCATTTCATGGCTGAAAGCTGAGTTTCGGTAATGAACAGATGTGTAAAGGATTATTTCTTTAATAAGTCGTTTAATGCGTGTACCTCCTTTAATGTTTTCTCCTGCAACTGTAGGACTATATTTTCTTCCTGTAACACTTATCAGAAAGAGGGTCAAAAATCCAAGAAAGAATTGATGGTTGGCTGAGGAAGGGCAAGGTACAAAGAGTGACTAAAAGCGATCAACAACAAGGTCTCCACAGAAGAGAGAAGGTGGATGTTTCTTGTTCTTTAGATTTGCAAAGCTTTATTAGTGATGAGTTGTGACGATAGAGCTTGTTCTGTTATGTTCAGCAAGATTCATTGTTAGCACAGAAAGCACTAAAATGCGGTGTAAACTTGGCTGTATACCTTAAGAAAAGATAATTCTGAGCTTTTTTGTTTTTTGTGAGCGATGAGAATTGCGTAGTGCTTATTTGTGTAGAGGAAGTCAGAGTACAGAAATTTTGTATGGAAGATGGTCAGTGTTATAACTTATGTGAAAAAAAACTTGTTTAGCATGATAACATGTATTTTAGTTTTATGGATGAATAGGAATATATAGAATTCTTCCTTCTGGCCTTTTCTCTAATCTTTAAACTACCATTGTAACTTTTCCTAATCAATTATACTTGTGCAAAGTTCATATAAATGAGTCAGATGACTTCACACATTGTAACATGTATGTGGAGGTAGCTAAGGAAGAGAGAAATCCTTCACTGTCATTTTGTCAATGTCGTATTTTCAATGACTTGTCTCCACAGGGTTGGTCTCCAGAAGCAAGGCCCATAACTGAGTCTTTTTGAAATCTTTTCCTAGAGCTTTAATACAGAGGTAGAGATGTAAATCAGTCCCACCAGGAGACGCCAGTCACATTTTATACTCTTTGTTGACTTAAGTAAAAATCTAGTGGTGGTGGCAGGGGTTGGAAATAGCGGTAGGTTTAAGGTTAGGTCAAGACTAAGCTCTTTATGTATTAAGGTTTTTAACTGCTTTCACTCTCTCATAACTTTTATGTCATGTTGGACCTTGCCCAAGATGATGAATCAGCCTGACAAACAGGGTTTAATGTGGCCCTTCTTTAGAAGAACATAGAAGTGATCGCACCTTAGATGCGAACCATGATTTTTATGTCCTGGAGCCCGAAAGACTACTTTGAAACAGCCCAGGAAAGACTGGGCTGCAAATGTCTGGTACAGTAGCTGTTGTGTCAAGAAGTTGTGGCAGCTAATCTATCCTTTCTTCTCCTGAAAATGTCTTCTGTGAAAATATTGTGGCTTCTGGACTTTCACTGATACTAAATTGTAAAGTTTTATTTTGAAAACTGTGTCTTATACCTCTCATGAACTATTAGAACAGATCTTTCTGGCGGTGACTCAAAGCACATAGATGAAGAAAACGTTACCTGAGGCGTAACAAGTTGAGAATCTTCTGCCCAGGTGGAAAGACAGAGCACCACAAAAATACAACTGAATTGGAGGATCAGTCCCAGTAGTGCCGTTTGTATTGATTTGGACAAATGTATGGGAGGCGTTTGTTACAATTGTCTGAGTGCTTCCAAATCAGTTGCCAAACTGACTTCCAGGATGTGAGCTTCTCTTCCAGGATTTTCTGTAGCAAAATAAAACAGGAGTTTCTTGTAGCTGAAGAGTGTTCCATGAGTGCTTGTAGAGGACCTGGTCAAGCTGTAGCTGAAACAAAAGCAAGGACATCTGCCTTTCAGAAGAGTGTTCTTAGCTCCAGAGTCTAGGTCTTTAGAAGAATGGCATAACTTTGCTGCTTCTCCAGAAAGTTGCAGAAGAGAAGCGTTAAAAGCATTGTAGGTAGTATTCTGAACTGTTCTCTGAGGATGCTG
Organism: Rhinoptilus africanus; assembly: GCA_013400135.1. Lineage (NCBI taxonomy): Eukaryota > Metazoa > Chordata > Aves > Charadriiformes > Glareolidae > Rhinoptilus > Rhinoptilus africanus. The sequence goes on from VXBO01000359.1 coordinate 207,531, forward strand.
ATTGTCCCCTTCTGTCCCATCTTTAGGAAATGATTTTGATTTCTGCGTTCAGAAATGAGGTAGACATATTTCCTTCAGTTTCAGCATAATATAGGAGGCCATGCTGTTGTTGGTTGTAAGGTTTATTTTTTTTTTTTTTTTAAGGATCATTCTCCCCCAGAAGTTGAAGTAAACAAGGCTTTTATTTCTCTGGGACCAGTAAAAAAGGCACAAGAATCTTTCTGAAGGAAAGTAATTTTGCTCTACATGTTTGCTTTAGAAAGCGATAAAGAGCTGATGAGATCAAGCTTTTTGGTTTCAAAAGGAAATTAACAGTGAATGCAGACGATAAAAATGATGAATATGGAGTTTTCAGTTATTTGGGAGATTTGCTGATTGAAACAAGCTCATATGAATCACTATGTTTTTTTCAAAAAACAGGCCATAAAAACTGCACTGTACTCTGCTTTGTTTGAATACCAAGGAATCTGGAAACTATTGCAAAAGTTAAATGATCCCCCCTGAATATTACTGTGTATTTTTCTCCCATCAGTTAGTTGCTCATCACTACTGGTTGTCTGTCTTACATAGCAGTGTTTGAGTATGAATTTTAGCTGTGTAACTATTTTGACCAAAACTTCCATGGTCAACTGCCTTTATACAGAGGAACAGAAAGCAGCATAGAGTGACTGTTTCATGCTTTGCAAGAAGTTTGTTATTTACAGTAATGACCACTTGTTGTCATAGTGTTTTCCTAATAGCATAATCCCTGCTTATTTGAGTTCTGTGTGTTTTAACCGATGAGTAGTAATACGATGTTTAACAGCATGTTTTAATACTGTGTTTGACTTATTTTTGGTAATATGTTACTACGTGCAAAGGAATATCCTCAGTATTTTTGTCAAGTGAAACAGCCCATTTTCTCCATTTCTCTCTATCTGATGTACGTCTTTCATTCTTTCTGTGACTGTTTTTTTTTCTTCATGTCATAAGAACATAAAATTTTCCCTTTCCATATATCTCTTTAAGTGACTAGGTTTCGTTATATATTTTTTTGAGTGGAGACAAAATGAATGCTGTTTGATACAAATGACTTGTACTAGGGGAGAAGGAAAATGGACTCATTCACTGACAACTGTCTTCCACCTTCTTAGAGGCAGATACTCTTGGCCCTGCCCTTTGTGGTATTCCACATCAGCGATGAGCAAGCATGCCACTAGCCTTATGTTTAGAGCAAGTCGAGCAGCCAAAATAACGAAGCAGCCTTATCCCCAGCTTTGACACTGAGCTTGTTCTTGAGTCTCCCTCCTCCTTTCCAAGAGGCTCCTTGACACTCTGCCAGCATGGACCAAGCATCCCCTTGTGCTATGGTGGAGATTAGCCTGGTCTGCCACAGGGGCTGGCTAAAGGTCTGAGCTATATCTGCCTTTCTCTCAGTTGGGACACTGAGTTAGAACCATCTTCTTTTGTGTCGCTACTTTTTCCATAGAAACTGTAGGAAATGATCTTGAAACTCTTTTCCTCTGTAAGACTTGCATTAAATGAGCTTGCCTTTTTGTAAGTATTGGTCAATATTATTGCGGAGAGAGCAACAAGCTGACAGATATTACCCACTCAAGCGGTAAATAGCGAGGAAGAGGAGGGAAGGCTGAAAAGAGAATAGTTAAAGATCATCAGGTAAGATGTACTGATGACACAACAGTAAGTCAGAAGTGGTTTGTGAGGGATGTGCTTGAGTTCTTGCCCAATCATGCTTTTTTTAAAAAAAAAAAAAAGCATGAGAGACTGATCTCCTCCTGCCCTGCAGTAATTCCTCATTCAAACATTAGATCTGTTCAGGGATTTCTGTAGGTGTAACTTGTGAAGAGTGTCTTAATGATTATAGTGCAGGAGGTATCCTGCAGGATGCTGCTACTTTGCCTGCAGCTCTTCCTGGAGGAAGGACCTGTTTGTAGGAGCAGTGACTGGGAGCCAAGCTCCTCATGCACAATCCAATAAGCAATAGACAGGGGCAGGAAGAAGAGAAAGCGGCCCTCCGTCCTTAGATGTTCCAAGGTGTGCGGGTAGAGCAGTCTTCTCACTGCATTCTCTCTACACCAGCTTTGCAGGACGAACTCTCCTGCTTTACTGTTTGCACTGAAGAGGAGGTGGTTTGGGGTAGGTCCGTGATTACAATGGGTTGGCACTAGTTGTGGAGCTAGGGAGGAAGAGGTTAACCTTTAGGGGAGCTTGGGAAGGGAGAACGTTTTAAAGTCCATATTTCCTGACCCTATGGCTGCTAAGGTTAGACTGTTCTGCAGAACAAGGTTAGACTGTTCTGCAGAACTAAGTCAAAGGTGATGTGGGAAACCAGAATCTTTAGCAATGACTCTTTTGCTGTCATGTTTGTCATGTATAGTCATGATTAAAAACGGTGCAGGCTGATCAGAAATTCTGTCATGCTGTTGTAAGATGTTGCAAATAACATTATATGTTACTTTCAAGAGCAGATTACCTTTAACTATTTAAGAGAAGTTCTTTTTCTGAACAAAAGCCCTATCATTACCTTTATACTGCTTGAAGAATAAAAGTATAAAACTGTTTGTTTCGTTTCATGTAAAGTTTAATACCTAATTTCAGAATAAGCATTTTCTTTCTTAGTATTGATGCTTGTGATGTTTACTAGCTATAGGAGGTTAAGTGTATTATGTATGTATTACTCTAGCTTTCTTCTGTGAGTAGTTAGATCACTCTGTTGTGATATATGTATTTTCCCTTTATTTTATATATGTATATGGATCTGAAAGAATTTCTTTCTGTGTGGATGGTTTTTATAGGACTGTAGTTACTTTAGTACCCTTGCTGTCCAACTGTTGTGTCAATTGTTAAAATAATTCTTTGACACTGTATTTTTGGTAGTGTAAAGAACCAAACTTAGCAGTGCCTGGGGTACTCTAATCAACGTATAGGTGAAAGAGCTTGGGTGGTTGGTATCCGCTTGAGTTAAGCTGTAGATTCCTCATTGGGATTTGCCTCAACTGTCTGATGGCTGTTACAGCTGTATGTCTCATCTTTGTTAAGATTTACTGTGTATCTTTAATACAGAAGTTCACCATAGGGTTTGGAACAAAATATGAGGGCAAAATTAGTTATTTGCTTCACTTTAACTTTGCATTTTTATATAAACTTCTAATAAAAAATGAAATTGCTCTAAAGATACCTTTCTCTACAGTGTTAGTGTAGATAGTCTTAACTGAAGAGGGTAACAGTGAGGTATGGAGTGTCCAAAGGAGTACAGGAGATGCAAAGCATCCTTGAGAAATAGACCAGGAGGGAACCTCCTGCCTCTGAAGTCATCTCCTTGTCTCTCCGTAACTTGGGCTCTGTGACATCTACCTGCTTGGTACTGTGGTATTGTAAGAATTGCCTGCTGGGTTTGAGGTCTCCCAATGCCCTTTCTGTTTTGCTCCTTGTAAAGTTAGTCAATCTCTTTATACAGTTAGTTAGAGGAACTGGGAATCTGTCAGTTAAGCAAGATTTCTTGCGTAACTTTGCTGAGAAACATCTGTCCTGTCTCTGATGCTGTTTCAGGTCTTACACTTTTGTGTAACTCCTTTAGTGATATCTTTGCCTGTGATACTTTTCCATTTTGAACATCATTCTTAGATGAACATGCTGCTTTTGTAATATGTTAGTTTTCCAAAATTTGTGTACATAACAAGGACTTTAAATCACCTATTGTTTAAAACAAACTAAACCAAAAAATCCTGTATTGGTCCGGTTCTGGATTCTGTCAAACACTTCAAGAAGCAGCCTTTGTGGATGGTGAAATGTGTTTTACTTGTAGCAAGGAAGCATGGTCAAGTAGACCAACAGAGATGAAAGCTGAACTGAAGTGTCATGTTGGGAATCTCTCATTTATGTCATAAAATCTGTTTTGTGTTGGTTTGATGTTCTGTGAGGTAGAAGTAGTGCATAAAGTGTCTCAGGAAGATAATCATCTGCTATGGAATTGCAAATTATGGTATTTTTTTTCTGAAACGATGATCAGAAGTCAAACCACCATGAAGCAGTGAATAAGTTGATTGGAAAACCTAGTTTCTGAAAATAGTTTTCTAACTAGCTCTCGTAAAGCATTTATCTTACTTGAAAAAATCGCTGTGCAAGAGTAAATTACCATTAATATTTTACCTTCCCTAGTATCTCAGGAGTCCTCATTTCTGTGAAAACAGTAGAGAAGTTGGCCAGTTTGGTTCTATGTTTGCTAAAAGCCGTTTTTCCCCCCCTTTTTGCAGGTGAGATTAGTTTGGGGATGTGAATACAATGAGTGTAAACCAGCAAGCTCACACAGGGCCTCCTTACGGGCAACCTCAGCCTGGATATCAGGGATACCAGCAGCCGGTCTACGGAGGACAGCCATTGCCAGGGGTTCCTCAGTCGCAATATGGAGCTTATAATGGTCCGATGCCAGGATATCAACAGCCAGTTCCTCCACAAGGTACTTGTCAGTCAAAACTTAATGATTGATAACCTGTGAATTGTTGTCTGCCTGGATTTTTTTTTTTTATGCTTCCTGTTGTTAGTCTCTATTTATGGTAGCAATTACCTTTTCTTCTGTGAGGTTAAAAATCATGCTCTTCCTGTATGTTCTGAGGTTATTGTACTGTCGCTTGTCCATTTTAGTAGGGCTTACTCTTCTTTTAATAGCTCACAAAATTAACATGTTGTGAAGCACAGCCTGCTTTTTTTCTGTATGACCCTGCCCTGTGATACTGAAGCACCTGATTAGGACAATCTTCCTCATGAGGTCATGTGGAGGGGCAGCAGTTAGGGACTGCAACAGATTTGTAATTGAGACTGCCTTACATCATTATGTAGAACGCTTGTGGACATGTGGCAAGCTAATTTGTTCCAGAATCTCCTGGTTTTTCGGGAAAATATCACTTATCTTTGTTTAAAAAAAAAAAAAGAAAAAAGAAACAAAGTATTTCAACTTTTGTTTTTCTGTTTTCAAAATAAAGACTTAAAATTATTAGAGAACTTCAAGAGTCTTTGTTTCAGAGTACCTGAATTGCTTTGCTAGATTAATAGCGACTTTAACATCTGAAATGTAGAGAAGATACTATTGCTTTGGGTAGAAATATTTCTGCCTTTCAAAATCATGTGTATTAATTCAGTTCTGCTGAGATAAGCACAACATGAACTTCCACTCAGATTGTTGTTCTAAGGAAATGAGGAATATGCTAATCATGCTAATAGTCTCTGTATTATTCTCCTCTCCAAGTACATATTGAATTTTTTGCATCTTCTTGAATTTTAAACCAAACTCAGTGAGAAGGATAGAGCAGTCAAAGCGCTTATAGTTGTATTGAAACTAACAGAAGTGAGAGACTGAAATTTGGGAGTTGAATAATTACCCTGTTGCATTCTTTTGTCTGGAGTTAGCAGTGTAGTGGAGTAGAAGAGTAGGTGTCATGTGCTAAAGAAGGGGTTATTCAGTTGCTCCATCTTCCTTCTCTGTCCTTAATCCTCTTCCTCCCCTCCTCTTAATAAATCTCTTCCAACAGCACTTTTAATCTGTGAGTTTTGAACTAATTTCGCAGAGGGTTTAAATTCCTATAAAAGTAATGAAATTCAGCAGTGAGCAGAGGAAAGAAATCCTGCTTCTTGGGAAGGCAGAGGCAGAGCTCAGCCACTGAGTGCTCTGGCTACTCAGTGTAGCCATTGACTAACAAGCGTTTTCTGTCCCATGGAAGGAATGGGGAGAAACTGGACTTGCTTCAGTGAGGGAGAGAAGGAGATTCAAGAAGGACAAAGACCAGTACAGATTTGTTAGAAAAGTTTCATCAGTGCAGCTATTTATAGAAAATGTGTTTTAGTTGTTAGTCGTGTAAAGAATGTTTAGGATGTTTGTGAAAAAAACCTGATGAGCATCTTCTATCAAGAATTCTATTCAAGAATTATTTACAAGTCTGAAAAACATTTATTTTTAAGGAAATTAACTTTTTACCTTTGAATTATTTCTGGTCTGGGTTTTTTAATTTCAGAATGACAGAAATGTGGTTCATGTTGGCTCAGTCAGGGCATACCTAGACAGTTTGATAACACGCATATAAACTTGTGCAGATTTAAAAAATGCGGATTTTGTTTGTGCCAGTAATGATTCAAAAGTAGTGTGGCACTGAGGGCAACAACATGGTCTTATTCAGACAACAGAAGTGTATTGCACTACTGTTAAGTAGTATCTCATGTACTTTATTGATATGTCAGGCAAAGGCCACCCATTCAATATGGAGTTTTCTCTTCCATCTTTTCTCTGAGACCATCCTTCCTAGGCTTAGCAGACTGTATTAAGGAAATCTCAGTTGTGCAGTTTGGACCTGATACTGTAAATCCAGGATTCCTGTCTTCAGAATGAAGGAATGTAAAATTCAGAGCACTAGCACAACAGCCAGAAGTTGAACTATAACTGCTGAATATGACAACCAAGTGGAAAAGAGTTGCGAACAAACAAATCAAAGAGACCAGACAGGTGATAGTGAGGATAGTGATGATTATCCTTTCTGCCTCCATCTACAACATGTTATATTTATTGCTGGTCTTTGTAGCAAGATTTGTGGCTGCATAGCATAGAGGAGAGAAAGGCACTAGAGTGACAGGAGTTTAGTAAACACTGAAGGGTAAAAGGAAAATGCCAGTGTTATTCTGTAATCTCAAAGTATTTGTCTTAGGGATTTATTTTAAAAATAACAATAAAATTGCTTGGAAGACTGAGTGGAGAAGAGTTGGGAGCAGCTGCCATCCTCGGTCAGGCATCTGATTTGTGTGACGAACCCTAGGTCTAACTGATGGAAACATGGGAATGCTGCGCTAGCGATGCTAGTCTTGCTTGGGACCAGAAGTGGAGTATTGTGCTGCTAGCTGAAAATAGCTACTTCTTGCTGTGAGAATGTTAAAAGAACCGGGACAATTTTGCACAAGTCTTTCAGTCAGTCTATCGGTTTCTTTCTGGTGAGATCATGCAGTTGAAAGTGCAAACGCAATTATCTGAATACCGGTAACAATCCAGCTGCTGCTGCATTGTTTTGCTTACTCAGTTGACAATACTATTAACTCTCGTATTAGTGTTGATATGTGAAGTATGTTGGTAAAATATGTGTGGTAGAACAGTGAGAGGGAGTATAGCTCAAGGAATAATGTGATAAATGTGTCTCCTGGTTTGAGAAGATGTGACATGGATTTTATGTATATAGTATTTTCTGCACTACAGACTGTCCTCAGCACTGGAAACACTGTCTCTTGGTGCTTTCTCTCAGGCTTGATTTACTCGTGTATTCTGTCTTTCCAGGTTACTTTCCTTCCTTGGGGTTCCCTTCGAAGGGCTCTCCTGTATCTCTCAACTCTGACACTTCTTCTCTTGCACCTAATTTCATAGGTAAATGGTGTCCTCTCTGTGGGAGTGTTTGTGCTATGCTGCTTCTTCTGTGCCAAGTTTGCATTTAATATGGATATTTATTTCAAAGGTGTGGGTACCAGATTATTCAAGCAGAGGTGGGTGGGACACTTCCCAATCTATTTGTAGGCAGCTCTCCAGAAACATGAATAGGATATGAAGAAATAATCCTAGTAGAAATCCCTTATGCCTGCAGATTCATAGATAAAACCTAACTTGTGACTAATGTTTTCTGAAGACTGATTTCAAAACCTGAATTGGCCCATTCAGGTTCTGCCAGGGAGAAGCCTTAGTTTAAAAGAGTGCAGTCTCCCACTAGAGAGAGAACTAAAGCGTGAGATTTGAAATGATAGCATTGCAATGAAGAAATGAAAAATCTCCCCAAGCACCAGGAGGTTGTTATTGGAAATTATGAGATTTTTGTAACTTGTGCTTTTGTTTAAGGGGAAAACAGTTTTTCGCTTCCTTGGCTATGGCACAGAAACCAAATACATGTTAGGAATAATTGTGATTCCAAAAGCTGTGGCTTGAAGAAGGAAATACTTTTGCAAAGCTAACAATCAAGATGTAAGAATTAGAAAAGCTGCAAGAAATCATACTGTATTTTTCCTGCTTTCAAACTAGGGGTATTTTGGAAGAGCTATTTCCACCCGTGTCAATTTGTTTAGAAGAGTAGGGAGTCAGAACTATGCCAAGACTGTGTAGTCTCTGGGCTTTGAGTAAAATCATGGGGCATTTGCCATTTTGCTGTAAGCTACCTCCATTTTGAGGTCTGTGATGAGTAAAACCTTCTCAAAGGTGTTGAAGGGGAACGTCAGGATTCCTCAAGAGTGACAAATCTTAAGATAATAAACCAGTAGATATTCATATCTGTTCAAGTGAATTTTTTTCAGCAGATATTTGAGCAGTCAGTGGAAATGGTTATAGAAGTATATTTGTGACGAGAACTAGAAAAAGAAGACTTCAGAAGCTTTTTCTGAAGTAAGCATGTATTTGTCAAATTGTATGCCTGTTAAAGTTATGGAGGGGACAGTTAAATTAATCTAAAAAAAACCCCAGAGAACCAAATGTGTAGAATCCTTCCAAGTATTGGATTAAATATACTTTCAAAGACAAAAGATAATGCCAAACAGTTTACGTGTAGTATCAAGGAAAGAGATTCCAAAACAGATGAAAGCATATCAAGTTAACTGAAAAGGTATCACAAAAGACATTCAGAAATAGAAATACCACACAACATACAAATAGTTAGACATCAGGAAATGAATAGCCAGAGGAACAGTAAGGTGAAGGTGCTGTAACGGTAGTTTGGAAAAGACAAAATGTAATGAGCTGAATGTGTATAAAAATAATAAATGTCTCAGGAAATAATTAAGTCCTAAGTCTCAAAGTGAAGAACAGGAAGAAGTTTATTAATAAAGAAAAAACCCCAAGAAATTGCTGGTTATTCATACAAGGTCTAGTTAATTCCTTCCTTGAATTTACATCCAAACACTAAGAATTACATATAGCAGATAAGATAAAAATACATGAGTTGAAATTTTATGCTTTGGTGCGTAAATTATACTGTAGAATTGAGAAATAGCTTCTCTTATTTTCTGTTTCATAAAGGTTCCTCACAGGAAAGTTTGAGTCCTTTCTAAACTTATTATGCTGGTCACTGTGTATGTGCTGCCCTGGTCTTATGTGACAATTTACTCTGTTTAGTCATCTGTATTTAATGATAGCCCATGCGTGCAATATGTTCCCTTGTGGTTAGCAGGCACAGTCACATGGTTATTCTGATTATCAGCATTTTTAACATAATATTATTAGAATAGAAGTTTATATTCTCTTTTTTGGAAGTAGACACTGCAGTTGGTCTTCTGATAATATATCCAGCATTCTGTGGTCTGTGAAAGTGTGAAGCCTTGTTTGTGAGGCAAATATGTTTAGGCTGTGACTGAACCAGCTCAGTCTGAAGGATGAGGAAGTATTCATGTTAGCCTCCAGCCTTGAGAGGTTGGGAAGAACAGCGTGTGGTGGCTCCCGTTATGTCATATATCAAACCAGTTAGTCTAATGTAATTTTTGAAAACCGAATCTACTCACATAACTCGCTTACCTTTCAAGTAGGGAAAACTGACCTGTAATGTTTACAGGTCAGTAAACATTAGGTTCCATGTGAATACACTCCTTGGTCTGAATAAAAATAATTGGACTTGGAGAGGGAAGAATTTAATACCTTACTGACAAGATAATGTTCTTTTTCTTCATCAAAAGATGTCTTTTGAAAACCCTCCACAGTACGTATTTTCTATGTGGTCTGTGGGGAGATGGTAACCAGTGACACTGGCTAAAAATATTTGTGCTTCAGTTTTGCTACTTCTAATATAGTTGTATAAATTATTTGTTGCTTGTGGAGTATTGATACATCAATTTGGCCATTGCTAAGCTGTTTCTACACTTTTTCTTTCTTGGATTTTTCATGGTAGTTGATTGAACCCCTTCTTTCTGTGAGTAATTTGTGGTTATTTTTTTTAATTTTTTTTCCCTTATGTCTGTAGGTTCATTAAGAGCCCCTCCAACATCTGGAGCTCCCCCTCCAGCCTCTGGAGCATCTCTTCCTTCTGGTCACCTGGCATACAGTCAATTTGGACATGGAGATGTGCAGAATGGGATTCCAGCCTCAGCAGCCCCGATGCAGAGGTACGTAGAAAAAAGAGCAAATCATAACGAAGGTCTGCATTGGTAGACCTATGCTAGGTCTAGACCTCTCAGAATCTAAATCTGTTTTTCCTGTGGTGGACATTGAGTTTCTTATTGCTTCCTTTTTGTTTTGCAACAACATTTAGTTGTAGGGGTATTTGTTGGACAATAAGATTCTCTGGAGATGAAAAACTTCTGGAAGGATATGAGCAGATGTCACTCACTGAGCAAAACCACTTCTCCTCCAAAGACTTTATTTGTGGTAGTCATTTTTTGATAAGGAATTTTCTGATTCCCATGATCTGTCTTGTTTTGAAACAATTACATCCACACAGCTGTAGTGTTTGATTCCTTGGCAGTGTGAATTGAACTCTGTCTGGGGCGTGTTGCTGTCTGTCATTACTGAGTACTGGTTAGTATTAGTATTGGTTCTGGGCCCTTTTCTATTTCTTGTGGATGCCTGAGTTATCTTCATCTAAAACTCTTAGGCATCTTCTTCTAAAAGATATTGCCATTACCCCTGTGGTGAAAGTGGCAATAGTCCTCACTGCTTCATTCTGATTACTGGTTATGGGGGAAATTGATTATTTTTATTTACTTCTGGTTAAGCTCAGCACTGTCAGATGGAGAGTCCAAATCCTTTGAGCAACAGAGCATTCTTACATAGCTGTGCAAGCCTGACTCTTGCTCACCCCATAGTCTATGTTGCAGTACTTCTGATTAGTTGTGATAACTGAAATGCAATTAACAAAAAATGCCATAGATGTAGAATTTGTATTTTAAGAGCTAATAGATATTTTTTTTGATGAAAGGATTCAGATCCATGCAGGATATGGAATTGTTTTCCCGAGCTTCCTGAGTTTTCCTTAGTTTTCCAGTGAGCTACAGTAAACAATTGAGACCCATCTAGTGTTTGTGGTAGAAAAATTTTAAAAGGCACAGAGAGTTGTAACTGCTTGTATAATGGAGAATCCAGTGAAGTTTTTCATCTTCCTTCTCAGGCCACCTGCTTCTCAGCCATTTCTGCCAGGCTCAGCACCCACGCCTGTTAGCCAGACATCTACGTTCCAGCAATATGGTCACCCCCCAGCCAGTGTACAGCAGCTCAGCAATCACATGGCAGGGATGACAATTGGCAGTACTACAGCATCTGCTGCTCCCCCAGCTGGACTGGGCTATGGTGAGGTTTCCTGGCTACAGAAATATGCTAATTATTTTCATTTTTGCTAGTAATTTCATAAAATATTTGCTCTTGTCAATGATTCATTACTATGTGGTGGTGGGAAATCTCTGGGTGTTGACATCTGCCATAGTAAACGGTAGTTTCCTTGCCTAGTAAGATCATCATTGGGGAAAACAGAGGCTATTGTAGGGGATAGTGCAGGACATGAGTAACAAAAGAGAGTAACAATTTTTCTCCTCAATTAGGTGAATCTTGGTGTGAAACACAAAACCGTTTTATCCTTAAGTAAGCTGTCAAGAGTCTGCATGCCTTGCCACTGTTATGCAGCAGCCCAGTCAAAAAACAAACCAAACAGAAAAAAAAAAGGAAAAGGGGCTCAGTAAGTCACAAAGGGCTGAAATTATTCTGATTCTGTGAAGGGTTTTGCTGGAAGTTGAGAAGAAACTTACGTACATAGAATAAACTCAATTTAGATATTTTGTTCTGTTGTGTTAGATCTACATTCCCACTGCTGTAGATTACAGGACTTTTTAATTGAAGACTAGAGATTTGTCTTTAGTCTGTGTAAGCTGGTCTGACTACACTTTGATTTTATTTTTTTAAATTGTTTTGGTAAGAGTACTTTGACAAACATCTTATACTCTATAACACAGACTTTATAGGAAAATTAGGAGTAGGGGATGCAGATTTCTTCAGCCTTTTGACAACATGTTTATCTAAAATTATCCTCAGAAATAGAACAGTGGCAAATACAGAAGATGCTAGTTCCATGCTATTAAAACCGTGAAGGTCAAAACCATTCTTGGACTGCAGGCTCCAACTTAGCATGGAGTTTAAGATAAAAACTTAGTTCAAGAAATCAGTAGGCAGACTTGTGGTGGTTCTTGTTTTGCTTACTCTTTGCTTTACCCCTTTTCTCTGGCTGTGAATCCTGAAATGTGTTCTGATTATGTAAAATAAGAAGCTCAAACTCTGAGAGAGAGGACGATGAAAGAACTATCAAGTTTCAGGTCCCTTGAAGGAGTTTCAACTCTGATAAATTGCGGAGGGTGTTCTTTTAATGTTTGTCTCTATTAGTAATGACAAGTCCATCTGAAGATGATAAAGTTGTAGACCTAGTTAGATATCTAGAACAAATGAGTTTTGCTTGCATCTTAATTGTCCTCAGGATAGAAAAAAAATTGTATCTTCTTTTCTTCTTGTCAGGTCCCCCAACATCGGTTCCCCCAGTCTCAGGAAGCTTTAGTGCAACAGGATCTGGTCTCTACACACCTTACACTGCGAGCCAAGGACCCCCTCCTACCAGTGTGTCTCAGGGTCTTCCTTTGGCACAGCCTCCATTTCCTGGTCAACCAATATCAACCCAGCGCCTACCTACTCAAGTCCCTGGTTTTCCCCCACCTCCCTCTTCTACAGGGATTGTACCTTCCTCTTATCCTCCTACCACAGGTGCTCCAAGGCCACCTGCCATGCCAGGCCCCCCACTGCCAGGGCAGACACTTGCTGGACCACCAGCCTCCCAGCCTAATCACATATCTTCACCACCACCTCCATCGACTATGTCAGGGCCACACCCTGGGCCTCCCATGAGTGGCCTCCATGGACCACCTCCTCCCACTCATCCTCCTCAGCCAGGTTACCAAATGCAGCAGAACGGTGAGTTCTAGTTACTAGTATAGGAATTGTAAGTTACGTGTGTTCTCTGTGTGCTGCAAACTGAGAACTGGATTTCAGGTTTTTAACCGGTGGGCTCCTGGCTGCACTTCAGAGCTTCCCTCTTGCTTCCCTGTGCTCCTGTCTGAAGGACAAATCCAAGACAAACAATAGGATATGTCATTCTAAGGTGTTTGTCATGCAGGTTTTAATCAGATTAATGTAACTAAAGGCATCCTTGCTTACTTGGCCAAAAAGTTGTTTAATGATTAATGCCATAATACTACAAGAACTTGTGATTAAAATTTTAATATGAACTTTAATTTGATGTATGCAACCTCATCTGTTCAAATTAGAGGTTTGAAATCCTGAAAAGCCTTATCTTTTTTTTTTTTAATTTGTGGCCAGTGTGCATGTACAAGATAAATGAGAGGAGTTGTTAAACATTGAAAAGGAGTTGCTACTTTTTATTCTGTAATTCACAAAACAGTATATTTTTCTCCTTGTAGAACCTTTCACATTTTGTGTGCGTAGAAGTAACACCAGTTAAGCTTTATGAATTTTAAACAGTTTGGGCAGATTTTAATCAATAACATTTACAGATGGCTAGGATAAAGTACTGTGCAGCTTTGCACAACTGGCCAGGTAAATTACTTAAAAATATCTGTCCAAATTTGTGAACTGTAAAACCACTGATGGGGTAAATCATGCTGTTGTTCCATAACTGAATGAAATTGTCTAAAGGAATATGAAATAACTTCAGGTAGTTACAAAACAAGAGATAATCACACATTAACCTTTTTACTGTAATTTCCAAGCCAAAACTACCTGAGAGAACGCCTTGTATACCTGTAGTTTGGGGAATTACAGGTCATCTGCTAGCTGTTTCACTGTTCAGTGTGTGCACTTTCTGTTAGACAGTTCTGCAATTTAACTTTAATGTTCATAGTGCATGATCTTAATACATATTTTAATCATATTATTCTAAAAATAGTTACGTTAGTCTAAAACCCTATGTTTCCTCAAGTCTGGTTTTAAGGAGAATGGTATCCATCAGTCTGTTGGATTGTTGATATAGATGTACAGGTCTAAGCTAAAACACTGTGATAAGTGTGTTTAATCCTAATTAACTGAAAACTATGTGACTTTCTTTTTCTTGTTTTTGAATGGTGACAGGAAAAGTGTGAAGTACCTAGTATTAGCCATTGTTTGATTTTGCTGTCCCTTTGTTGTAAGGTTCCTTTGGGCAGGTGAGGGGTCCCCAACCAAACTATGGAGGAGCCTATCCAGGAACACCAAATTATGGAAGTCAGCCCGGACCACCACCTCCACCAAAACGCTTGGACCCAGATTCCATTCCTAGCCCTGTAAGCTTACTTTGTTCTTACCAGTGTGAACTCTTCCATAGTGGCTTTATCTAAAACAGAACCGACAAAGACCAAAGCTGAAAAAAAGTTTTCTTGTTCCAAAGGACATCAGTCTGTTTTCCTGCTTACGTTTCTGTTGTATATCCAGCTTTAGTCTTTCGTTATGAAGCAGTATTTTTCTTGGTGACTGAAGAAGGGCACTGCATATGCAAATCAATGCTCTAATTCCTCAGGTCTTTTTCTGTGCTATGTTACATTTTGAGAATCCTTGAGGGCTTTGATAAAGCTTGTTTCTCCATTTCTGGATTCTTGCTTAATGACTTTCCAAGGTGAACTAATTTCAGGTTTTGAGGTGACAATCTATGAACTGTATGATCCAAGTTTAAAGTATGGTTAATAGAAGATGATTATGGTGCTTTTCCTTTCCTTTTCATACAACCTGTCAGAAAGCTGATTAGCATTTTTGCGGGTTATTAAGTCATGACACTACTTCAGTCAAATATGGACAATTTTTCAAATTGCGATTATCTTTCAGAATGGAGGTTCTGAGAGAGGATGAGCAGTGACATTGTAATGGTTAGCAATGATGAGTAATATTAAGGCTGGCGGTATTATTGCCACTAGCCTACTGTGCTAGACTAGTTCCTTCTACTGCTGCTGGTACTGTTCTCTCATCGTCTGAAAAGGCTACCGTCATTTGGTAACAGGAAACCTTTCCAGGGCAGTGCTCACTATCAGTTTACTTCAAAACTATAAAAATTACTTAGTCTTGAGTTACATTGTACATCTGGACTGGTGCTGTCCAGAAGCTATTGCTATTCAAAAAAGATTATCTGTTTAGACTCCAAGTTTATGTAAAGTTTATGACTGTATTTTTTTTTTTAGTGTAAGAAGTCTTTAATTGCTTCTCTGCTTCTCTTCTCTTCCACTAAATGAGATCTCAAATGGCTTGTGTCAGTTGCCTTAATTTTAGCATGTTCTTAAAGCATAGATCTCCAATTTTCTAACCAAAATGAGCACGTGAGCCGCTACCTGTGTTAGCAAGGTGTTCAGAGCCCCAGCCCAATATCCTGGCAAGACTGGTTTTGGGATAGGTGTAAGCTGCAGAAGCTGGTGTTTCCTGTTGCATGAACCAATGTCCAAATGTATCTGATTCCAGTGCTACAGGTTTGGGTAGAGAGAAGCAACACTGTTACTTTTTGGTTTATTATTCTCTTCTCTTTCTTCTTTTTCTTTTTCTTTTTTTTTTTTTTTTTTTTTTTTTANTTTTTTTTTTTTGTGGCACTCTTACTTTTTATTTTATTAAAAAAAAAAAAGCAACTTAATGAGCTGCCACCACAGCAGAAACCCAGGCACAGAATAGACCCAGATGCAATTCCTAGTCCAGTAAGTGCTATATATATGTCAATTGTAGTCTGTGTGTTGGTGACCATCTGTGCATGCCTGAAACCTGAACTTCACCTCACTAACCCTTTACTGTCCTTGCTGTCTTCTGCTTGCGTTATCAAAATAAGTAACATTACACCACAAGAGGTTGTTAAAATCTTCTCTTCTGTGATGGTGAGGCAATAGAAAGCAGACTGTTTCACAAACAGATCATGAAGAATGTCTCCCCTTCACTTTGTCTGATCTTTAAAATATCTCCTTCATCAGATTCCAACTGGCATTTTCAGCGTAAGCCATCAGTATAATTGTCCATACAATGTGTTTCTTGTGCTAACTCACACATAGCATGAGCCTTTGTAGCCATGTTTTCTACCAGTTTTGAGCAGAATTTGCTTACTATTCTAGTTGATATACCAGTACTGGGCTAATGCTTTGAAATTTTAAAATTGCAGATGAACTGTTTTGTTTTGATGTTAATTCCTGATGCGAATCTTCTAGTGGATTAATTTGAGGCATGGGGAGCTATAAACATTCTCTCATCATCTGTGCTCATACATAACCATTAAATTTTGAATTTGAAAATTTAATGTTTATGTGTAGAGAATGTTACCTAAAGAAAGAAAAAGCAGCTACCTTTTGGATTGGAAGAAAAAACCCACATTTGACTTTGTTACCCTCATATCACTTCTTCCTCGTTTAGCTGAAGTTGGTCATATAGCAGAAACCAGTGGTGAGACCACCAACATCAGTCAGTCTGTAGACTTTTGAAATGGGACTAGATTTATCCCAGACTAGTCACTGCCTGATGCTGTGGGGAAGGCTTTCTGCTGGCAACAGAAGTTCTTGATAGAAGTTCTGCCGTGCAAACTTCTGCATTTCACAATTTGCTCTAAGCAAAGGCACATGTGTTTGGCAAAATAAGATCAGAATAATGATTGCTAGCTTGAATGCTTTCATTCAAGCACCAGTATGGAAATGTAGTTAAAACTGTGTAACAACAATTTTCTCTTCTTATGCAAAGATCAGTGGATATTTTAGTCGAGTAAAACTGTTTAATGCATTTGGATTATCTTAAGCATATTTGCGTTAATGAAGAATTAGCAAGACTGAGGAAATTGAAGATTTTTATGGCTATGTGAAGTTTAAGCTTGATTCATTGACAAGTCTATTGAAAATTCACTTTCCACATCCCCAGAATTCAAATCACAAACTCCTGAGCACCATGGAGTAATGAAGACTTCCACCTGAGCTTGCAAGCATGTCTTTAGGTCAGAGTTACAGTGGTTAGAAATAAATGCATACTATAAAAACAGTGGGAACATAACAGAAAGGAAAAACCAGGTTATCTATACAACTTCACCCTGAGGCTTACAGAAGCTTCTAATTTTAATATGGCTAGGACCATTATACAGGGAAATACTACCAAAAATTCCTTTCTTGATCTGTGTTTGGCTTTATGAGTTCAGATCAGGCCTTAAAACACAAAATATGCTACTACTCAAAATACTTGGGGGAAAAATACTATTTGCAACTTTTAATTTATTTTTAGTTGTTAAGTACTGTTCAAAATCAAACTGAGAGGTGACTGCTTGACAAAACTTACTTGCTTTAGACTTCTTATTTTTAGAAATAGTAGTGTTTGCCTCAGGTCCTCTTTTCACTGCCTTACAGATGTAAATTTTGTATTTTACAGTACTTTGAAAACAAGCCTCCAAATATTAATGTGGTGTTTTCCATCACAGATTCAAGTGATTGAAGATGACAGAAGTAACCGTGGGTCAGAACCATTTGTCACTGGAGTGAGAGGGCAGGTCCCACCTCTTGTTACTACAAATTTCTTGGTCAAGGATCAAGGTAATTTTTTTTTATTTTTCATAAAGAAACGAACAAAACACAAACCCCAAAAAATCAGTGACAGAACTGTCCATGTCTCTGAAGGAAAAGTTTGAGGAATTCTTTCAATGGCTGGGGATGTGTGTTTTACCAGGAGAAGCTTAGTTTCAAGTCTTGTGTTGAATTGATCTCAATGTAGATTCTTCTGATAGTTTGGTAGCTAGTAACCAATTTGCAAGTAAAAAATATTTTCCAGGGCAGGTACCTGGGACCAGCATGAGCAGGGATATCAGAAAGCAGCAAATGAAGCCTCTTCTGTAGAGCTGTATCAAAAACAGTTAAGAACTGAAATTTACTAGCAATTTCATTTGAATTGGACTGGGAACGGTATTTTTAAAATCATGAGTAGGATGAAAATTGGTCTGTGGGCTTCATAGAAGAAGGATATTTTATCTTTTAATTTCCCATGCTTTATTAGATATTTTAAACTCCCTTGAAAGTGCTTTACTCTTCATCCAAAATTACAAAATCAAACAGTAGAAATGTTTGTGGTGAGTTTTCTGCCTGTAGTGTGTTTTAGTTTGCAAAAAGAGTGAAATAGGAATGCCTTTTTAGAGGTTTAGGTTGATGTGGAGTCAAGTTCATTTGTTTTGAGTTAAGGGCTTTTATTATATGTAGTTAATCATGAACAGGCATTTTGTTTGGAATTCAAGTTTTGCATAGATTGAAATTAACTGCTTGTTTAGATAGGCTCTTAGTCTCTGTGGCTTAACAACACAACTGAAGGTACTTTTATTTCTGTTCTTGAATTATAAACGTAACTTGTACTGAAATTCATGCGGATTTTTTCTTTATTTCCCAGGTAATGCAAGCCCCCGCTACATTAGATGCACATCTTACAATATTCCCTGCACCTCAGATATGGCCAAACAGTCCCAAGTTCCCCTAGCTGCTGTCATAAAACCGCTGGCTACTCTACCCCAAGAGGAGGTAAGAACCGTATGGGGAGTTACAGGCACACCGTATGCACTCTGAACTCACCAGGAGAATGCTATTAGATGTCAACATTTAACAGACATGTTGAGAAGGAATGTTTAGGTAACAGAGACTAGGTAAACATTAATTCTCCTACAAGTGTGTGGTAGAGATCTGTAAGGAAGAAGAATGCTGTGATCAAAACATTTAAAATTTTGATCACCATGATATTTTCAGCTTCTTTGCAGTAACTGTCAAGCACTGTGACCAGATGACCAAAATACTAGGATGGTCACAAATCCATACACTTCCAGCTGATCTCAATTTTCTTCTTGGCCGAAAATATTTAAATGGTTACTAATCACTGATGTTAAGTCTTTTCTAGGATGTCAGGTTGAGGAATTGGATGAGAATGTATCAAGCAGCACTGATTAAGCTGTCTAATGTGTATGCACATGCAGAACACTGTGCGAGATGTCAGTACAAGACTGAGTACTGGGCACTGCTGAGCTGCGCCTGTATTTCTGCCCTTGTTTTCTGCAGCATTTATTTCCTTCTAGGTGTAGTGTGTAGCTAGCTAGCCTTTTATTTGCTGTCTGGTTGCTGAGAACATGAAAGCTTTGAGAACTTTAGAGACAGAAATTTTACAGAATATTCTAAATACTCTGGCTACTGTGGAGTTTTAGCCTGCTTGGAGCAGTGACGTAAAGACAAATATGCTGTTAAACTTGCGTACGTATGTTTGCGGTATTCTGTGCCCTGTTAAGTTTAACTTGAGCATCTGCTGAGGAAAGGAGTACCCTCTGGGCTTTTAAGGGTGGGGTTTTTTCCTTTTGTGTTTCATTAATTACTAAACTATGGTTTGGATTGTGATAATTTGTTTGTGATAAAAATGAATTGTAAATTTAATTCCTGTATTGCTGTATTGTGCCTGGAATTTAAAAGGAGCACAATAGGGGAATATGGTCTTATTTGAGAAACCTGGAGGCTTGTGGAGCTGCACGTTTTCGGAGAAACTTCACAAACAACTAGTTGCTAGGTCTCCTGGTGTGTTTATGCTTTGAACAAATGCTTGTGATATCCAGAAAAAACATAGCTAGGATGAGAAAATTGCCCTGGAGACTGGTCAGCTTCTAGCATTGGAAAGTTCTTTATGGCAAGGGCAAACTCCCTGTGGAGGGGCTGTTCCAACGGTGAAGACTCAGCTGTTCAGAGCAATAGGAACGTAAATAGAGCTAAGGCTTAACATATCAGTAATGAGAGGATGAATTGTGAAAATGCAGCATTCAGAGAAATATAGAATATATAAAAATTCAGCACCTCGTTGTCAGATACAGGACCTTTGCCCTATGTTAATGCACACTTCAGAAAGAAAAGTTTGAGGCTTCAGAAAGAAGCATCTCTGTGTCTTCTGTGAGTAAGTGGTTGGTGACAAGTTTTGCATAGCGCTGCATGTTTGCAGCACACTTGTAGTTTGTTTGCATGGGTGTTTATTGGAGGAGAGGCTGAGAAAAAAAGGTTATTGTGTAGAAGTACAATGCCAACATTGCCTGGCAGTCAGAAGACGTGAAATTTTGTTTCCTCTGAGGAGGTTAGCCTGGGTGGCAGGAGCTGAGAAGCGCTGGCCACAAAACCATTGTCTTGTCAATAAATGATTAGCAGGGCTGAATGAGATGTGGCACGAAGAGGAAGAAAGTGGCTGGAGCGTTTGCTCTACTCCTGCTCAAGGAATGCGCTGTCTCTTAAACATGATCAGAGGTTAGGGTGGCTGAAAGAATTAAGACTGGACACCTTTAGTGACAGAAAATTTAAAAGCAAGTCATTGAACTTTCTTTTGAGCTAGATTCTTAGTCATGAAATGTGCTCTGAACTATGAATGCAGCTTGTAGTTTGCACGAGTTCTGCCTTATAATTTTAAAGTACTTCCTGCTCATTCTGAGGTTGAGAAGCTGCAGAAATTGTTACACATCTTTTTCTGGTTTGCCTGCAAAAAGAATATATTATCAGTTATAGTTCAAAAATGGTATCACTACATAACAGTTTTGAGGACTTGCTATACAAGGGGATAAGGAATTTATGGATATACTGTATTTCATGGTGGACTTCAAAAACAAGTCTTATCATGTGAAATTTCTTAAGATAGTCTGGATGTTCTATGTTCTTGAATATATGGAATGCAATGACTGGCTTCTATTTTGTCAAAAAGCTTGTTTTTTACAAGGGAAAAACAGAAGAGGTGAAGAACTGCTTTTAAAACACCCAACCTGTGGCAAAAAGTAAATTGTATACTCACTCCCCTGAGGTTATTACAGCCATTCTTTGCATGGCTTCAGTGTTTTGTGTTCATTTGGATACAACTGTGCTGTGCAGCGCGGTTCTCCTGCTAGAGTTCATGCTCCTCAAGCAGGCTGCTACATAAAGCAGTGCAGCACCATGCAGATGTACTTGTTTGTGTCTAAGTGGGGTAACCGATTAATGATTGCAGCCCACCAAGAACTGCTGTGCTAAAGCTTGAGTTGAAAAGCATTTACGAAATACTTATTCTGGCTTCCACCACCCCTTGCACTATCTCCCACAGCTGCCAAAATGCTAAATCCTATGCAATGTACAGGGAGATTGTTTTAAGATCTGCAATATGTGTGGTCGTTTCTTTCTCATCATCATGTGACCTTTCTTTTATTTTTTCCCCCTGCTTCCACAGACCCTTCCTTATTTGGTAGACCATGGAGAATCCGGTCCTGTCCGATGTAATAGGTGCAAGGCTTACATGTGCCCTTTTATGCAATTCATTGAGGGTGGAAGGAGGTTCCAGTGTTGTTTCTGCAGCTGTGTCACTGAGGGTAAGGTTTCTTCTGGAAATTGGTCTCTGGCTCTATTGGAGTCATCTTTGAACAAGATGCAAGCAAATAAATCTTTATTATGTTATAATAATTTATAATGTGTACTCCACTTTAGTGTGTGTTTAGTCTTGTAATAAAATTCATTACAAAACATATTCAGTGCTGAGTTCGGATAATTATGTTCAAATTAGAAGTTTATGCATTGCAGTATTACTGTACCAGATTTTTAACATGAGGTACTTGTAGCATAATGTATGGTGGTTTGAAAAATTATTTATGCAATTTTCAGAGGGTATTTCACACTTATATTTTTCTGTGATAGACGGAGATGTACATCTAGTCAGTAGCATGAGTTAGGGTGTTTTTTTTGGTCACAAAGCCTGTTTAAACACTGTTTAGAGATGAGATTGCAACTAAATCTGCTACAGCTGAATAGGAGTGTTCAATATATGCTAGTTAATCTTAGTTGCTCTTCTAAATTAATATTAAACGTGCTTCCTTTTAAGCAGAAGTTACTATGTGCTGCTCCTAGCATGACATCCGTAGATTTATTTTGAAGGCACAGTGGAATGTAAGGTACAACAAATCTTATGGTGATGTTTTGAGTGCTTCATTTGGTAGCACTGGTGGCTTTTAATGGGCTGTTTGTTCTTATCACCTCA
Source organism: Rhinoptilus africanus (assembly GCA_013400135.1). Taxonomy (NCBI): domain Eukaryota; kingdom Metazoa; phylum Chordata; class Aves; order Charadriiformes; family Glareolidae; genus Rhinoptilus; species Rhinoptilus africanus. The sequence continues at coordinate 229,528 of VXBO01000359.1, forward strand.
GTTATGCTGTACAACTGTTTGTACAAACCAAAACGGGAACCTGATGGGGGTTAGAAATGACCAATTTTAAACAACTTTTTTGTCTGGTGATTTTCAGCCTGCATGCATTCCCTGTCCCTGCTCACTCAGCAGCTGTATGAATGGCTGTACCTGTAACAACTCAGCAGGGGCAGAAAAGGGAGGGATGCTCAGAGTCTGCTGATGAAAGCAATGCTGTGAAAATACAATGTAGTTACACCTAATAGTTGTGGACAAATTCTGTTTTCTCTGCAAAAACAATGAGTGTACTGGATGCGTACTTGGAAAGGAGAAGAGTGATAGGTGCTTATATAGATAGTCTTAATGATATCACTTCCGGGGTTTTTTTGAGCTGTTGAAACTTGGAATGTTTAGAATAATTAAAGGTGCCGAATACTACCATTACAGATAATCTTATTTTATTCTCCCCTGGAGCACATATGCAGCTATAACTGGAATACATTTTGTCACCCTAGCAATTCTGCAGGAGGGGCTGTCTGTCAAGGTACCTCTTAGGCACAAGGGAAATGCTTGCTTTGTTTCTGCAGCTGACTTCTGTAGGTGAAAACTTAACTCCTATTTTACCTCCTGATGCCTGATACCAGCATAAAAGTACTGGGCGTGGGGTTACACTTTCGGTTCCTCCTTCTTAATGCTTTACAATCCACTGTAAGAAGTACACCGTCTATTCTGACAAAAGGAGCACCCGAGAGTGCCCAGAAGGCTTTACTCTTGTGCAGCATGGGAAGGGAAGGATAACTCTTATAGCAAAATAAGGAGCTCAGTCTTTTGGAAAGGCTGAATTGAATCAGTAATGTTGTAGCCTGTAGTTTGCCTCAAACTGTGTTGTAAGTCATTTGTTACTACTTGTACAAGATTTTTCCTTTATACTAAATCCTTCAGAGGAATCTTAAGAGCATGTTGTTGTGACATTTCTGATATTAAATGTAAAATGAGAATGTAAAGGAGGTTCAGGAAAAGCGCAATAGTGACAATACAGTGTGCCACTTGGTGCCTTAGACAAGCTGGATGTGGTTTGTCTGTATTTCTTGGCTTTAATGATGCTCTTAGACTGCATGAATATTTTTAGTAATACTTGTATGCTAGCACAGAGTGCTAGCTAGCTTTCCCAGAGTTTTATTTGAAAGAACTGTTGTCATGTTGGCTCTCTAGTCACAGTGTTTATCATGGACGTGTCACTGAACTTCATGTTTTTTCCTTCCCCAGTGCCACCTCATTACTTCCAGCATTTGGATCATACTGGAAAGCGGGTAGACTTCTATGATCGACCTGAGTTATCACTGGGGTCTTATGAGTTTCTAGCAACAGTTGACTATTGCAAGGTATGTATGGTGCAAGTACTTTGTGTTTATTACAGTATTTTGTTTTGCTTTTAAATAAAAAGCCTGTTCTCCTAAAAGTAAGAATGGCATGAATTGTCTGGGGCTGCTTTCCAGCTGTCAGAGATAATTAACAGCATTAATCCAATCCGCTTGTATAAAATAATGTCTTTGCCTGCTTGCTTCCCAAAGTAGTGGAAGTCTTGATTACACATGCCATAATATAATTTTGTATAGCTGCCTCTCTCATTCTCTTCTGGAGCTGTATAAGCAGCTATAGCTGTTACCTTAGCAGCTCTGCAGGAGGGATTTTCTTGCAGTAGTCCTTGGGGCAGGAGAAGAATGTAGGAGAGATTCAAGAAAAGTAACTATGCAATGTACCACCTGTTGCCTAAGACAAACTTTACCTAGTGAACTTAACTTTCAAATACGGCCGTAGTGGTTAAAACCACAAGAATAGTGAGGAAATATAGAGAGCTGGTTCACTTTTAAATTAAAGATGTAAAAAATAATTCTGAAGAATAGGAAAAATATGTGCAAGGTGTTTGTTAAAGCAACTTACATTTCTGCTGAAATAAATGCTGGAAAAATAGATGCTTAAATGTTGCAACTTTATACTGGTTACCTTCTGATGCCTCAGCGTTGCTTTGAGTTAAGAGAAAAACCAATTATTTTTCTTCTAACAGCATAAGAAACATTTTTAATTTTAAAAAGATGCGATCTTCCCAGCTTTTCTGAAAGTTCTTGTGTTTTGCTTTTGTTCTGTGTGCTCCTTCCAGTATGCCATTTAGACTTCAGAAAAATGTTGACTGAAACATTTTTCTTTTCCCTAAGCAAACTTGATATTTAAGTAGAAGGAAAAGGTTGCGGTTCTCAGATAGGAAAATCTTTTGCTTTATATTGATAGAATCACCTGTAACAAGTCTGATCAGATTCAAAAGTCTTGAGAACTGACAGGAAACTTCCCTGTCTATTTCCCTATCTGGCCTAGTCATGTAAATGCATGATTTAGTTGTCATTAGCCTGTTCTTCACTGAGCAATGGCAAAATCAGTCTAGGGCATGTAATACTGGTCCAGTGTGCTTACATGTCTGTTGGTTGGGCAGGGATGGGAGAGTGATCTGGAGAAACAATTAGTGCTCATAAGTAGAAAAGTACATGAAAGCTATGAGGTTTTGACCAGCACTCATTTGTCCATGTTACAGACCCCTTATGTGGGCTGCGTTACATGGCCATAATGTGACTTCTTCCCTGTCTTCCACAGAATAACAAGTTTCCCAGTCCACCTGCTTTCATTTTTATGATTGATGTGTCTTACAATGCTATGAAGAGTGGCTTAGTGAGGCTAATATGTGAAGAATTAAAGTCACTCCTAGATTACCTGCCCAGGTAGGTATATTGTATACTACTGTAGCCAGTCAAAATGGGGGAAACTATCACTTTTTCCCTTTAAAAAAAGATGGAAATAAAAGAATTATTTGATAATCCTATCAAGCTTTTCTTCAGAATAAGGCCAAGCAGGACATCTTTCTGGATACCTTTCTAGGAGAAAATAAGTTTTTCTTCCTCGCATTTTTGCGTTATCTTTCATTGTGGTGGGTTCTGTGTAGTGATTTCACTATCTACTTGGATGTGAAAGCAAGTATGTCTCCTCTTACAGGGAAGGCACCATGGAAGAATCAGCCATTCGAGTAGGCTTTGTCACCTACAACAAGGTGTTACACTTCTATAACGTGAAAAGCTCACTGGCACAGCCACAAATGATGGTTGTCTCAGATGTGGCGGATATGTTTGTGCCACTCCTTGATGGGTTTCTGGTGAATGTGAATGAGTCCAGGACAGTTATTGCCAGGTAACAGAAATTGATTTACAATGTTTGTAGTAAATACCTTGTTTGGTAGACCCAAGCGTTGCATTTAAAAGTGTTATGGTCACTGCTTATTTGTCATGTTATTCACCTAGAAGTCACCGCATGTGTTTTAACTTACTATACTCTTTTGAGATTACGCTGGCAAAGTAGAATGGAAAAATTCATGTGGGTAAGGGTATATTTGGCTCGTAGCCTCGCGTGGCAGAGGGTATATATAAGGGGATTTAGTGCAGAAGGGCATTTCTGGGGAAAAAAACCACCACAAAATAAAACACAACTAGAATGATGCAAAATGGAAATCGTAAGAATACTGAATCACTGTCTGTAAGGCAACTGCCTAACTAACTGTAAACTGAGACAACAGTGGTGTCTAATTTTGGTTCTGTGGAGAAAACTGAGTGAGTTGATAGGGAAGATAAAATCTAGAAGGAAAGCAAGACAAAATAGCGAAGTTTTGCCAAACTATTTAACATGATACTTGAACTGTAATTAAACTATGGTGAGTACCTAACTATGCTTTGGGAACTAGATGTGACACTGCATGTTTTTAAAGAAAATTTCTGTCTTGTTTTGTAGTGCATCAACCAGCATAAATACGAAACTGTGGATTAAAGCTATTAATCTTTGACTAGTACATAGGATGCTTGGCAAGCAGAAGTCAAGTGTCCCTAGTCTTTCCTAAGAGTTTACTTACCGATATATATTGAAATATATTGAAAGAGCAGGAGTACAGAAGAGCTGTTGGAGTAGGTATCAGTTAAGGCTATACAGCAAGCATTGAGGATATGGATGAGTGAAGCCAATGAAGAACGACAAACCATCATTTTTTTCACAGATAAACAGTGAGATGCCAAATAGCGTTAAAACTGTGTAAATTTACAGACATGCTAGGGATTTCTGTTTAAACCACCTCAGTCTCAAACCACTGTTTGGCTTTTCCAGTTAAATTCAGTTCCTCCTTTTTCTTGTTCTGTGCTAGTTTGCTGGACCAGATTCCAGAGATGTTTGCAGACACCAGAGAAACAGAAACTGTTTTTGCACCTGTGATTCAAGCAGGGCTGGAGGCGCTGAAGGTTAGTAAATGCATTGTCATGGCATATTGTTTCCAGTCTTGAGTATTCTGAAGTTCATATTCTGCTAACACACACTAATAAAACAATTCTAAAGTTTTTTGTAAGTTTCCTTGTGGTAGATGTGTTACATGTAGGGAATACTTTGTTCTTCAAGTGCATGTACCTCCAGTTCCAAGTAGCTATCTATTTGTTCTCTGCCTAATTTTTTAAAATAATTTTTGTACAAAGTACAAGACATGGCTTAATCTCAGTTATCTGGCTGGGTTTTTGCTTTGAACAGTTTACAGAACCTACGCACACGCAAAAGACCCCTCAATCAAAAAACTTCCTCCAACATTAAAACCAGGTGCTGGAGTCTGTCATGTCTCATAGAGGAGTTCTGTAGCATGGTGTCTTTCTGATCCTGTGCTTGAAGCTCTAGTATAATCTTAAATAAAGGGAGAGAATGCAATCTGTTGAAGTTGCCCACACGAATGTGCTAACCAAGTAAACCTTCCCTAAAGTTCTTCCATTCCAGTACTTCATCCAGATACTTACATGCATGATCTAACTCCGACTTGTATATACTGATCGAATTGGTTGCCTGTATGGTTCCATCCAGAACTGTTCCTATAGCTCTATTTGTCTGTCATATAAATTCCTTAGAAGTCTCTCTTAAACTCAGTTTTCGTTACAGTCGTTCAATCAAGAAATAATATAAATTACTAATGGATTTTTTATATACTGCATGTATCAGAGAAAATAATCTACTAAACATTGGCTAGCGTTGGCATAGGTTACTGATCTAAAATTAATGATCTGTTGAAGCTCAGATTACAAAATCCTTTGCCATTTGTGTGACTCTCCCACAAACTCAGTAGCTGCCAATTGGAGAAGAAAGCAAGCTCACACGTTTGTGCAAAACCTTCTTTAGCTGAGTCCTGCTTGCTGCTGTGTCTCCTTGGAGCCAGCCTTTTTCTCCGTGCCATGGAACTAGCACAGGTCCTGTAGAACTTAAAGTTGCTTTTCTGTAACTGGGCAGAAAGTTACCCACTGTGTGGGATACCACTGAGGTAACCGACTGGTCACTGAGCCTTTGTGTCTGACAGAGTGCCTTCCTGACAAACCAATGAAGTAAGGAGGATGCTTGAAAATTTGTTCTTGAATGACAGTCTCCCTTACAATTTTTAAAAATGTGTCTAACCTGTGCTATTGCACTTGCTTCCTGCAGGCAGCTGAGTGTGCTGGCAAGCTCTTCATTTTCCACACCTCTCTGCCCATCGCAGAGGCCCCAGGGAAGTTAAAGAACAGGGATGATAAGAAACTGATCAACACAGATAAAGAGAAGGTAATAATGACTTGTGTGATGCTTACATTACAGGTCTATATTATACTCTTCACGGGATAAAATAACTTTGAAGTGGCATTAAAAAAAATTATAAGGGCAGCACGTAACGTAAACAATACAGCTAATATCTTTTAACATTGCACTTTTATCTTCTGTTCTCAAGCAGAGCTGTGTAGATTTGACATCATAAGGACAGCTCTGGTATGAGAACAAGAAGGGATAGATCTAGATTCCTATATAGGATAAAATACCATAGCTGGTTTAAGGTGAATGTGCTGAACTTAGGATTCAAGCAAGGTGTTGGGTAATTTTTGTAATATTCAACAGTTCTTCAAAGGCAGGGTCAGGAAGAATTTATATGATCCTAATTTTCCTGAAGAAAGACTTAAAGTATAAAAGTGTATTGACTGGGATTATAAACTGGACCTTACTTTCCTTTTCTTACTACAAACTTCTGATCTCGTTTTTGACTTCTTTTCTTAGACTTTGTTTCAACCACAGACAAGCTTTTACAACAACTTGGCCAAGGAATGTGTGGCCCAGGGCTGCTGTGTGGATCTGTTCCTGTTTCCAAACCAGTATTTGGATGTGGCAACATTAGGTGTAGTAACTTACCAGACGGGAGGCTCCATTTACAAGTATGCGTATTTCCAGGTAAGAGTGGCATTGACTCAATCAGGTATTTGATCTAAATGAGAATTATTGTTTTGTTAAGAGTTCATTGTAGTGAACAAGTACTTCTTTGGAAACAAATTTCTACTTAAATGTCAAGATTTTCACCAAAACTACTTTATTAGCTTTATGTCTTTACACAAAATATCTCTATTAATAACAAAAACAACAAGAAAAGCTATGCTGTTACCTTTTAGCAAAATATTTTATTAGCAGGGCACTCAGCATTGTATGATGGCTGATTTTAAAGTACGACTGCAGGAGATAGTATCTGTTTTAAAATTACTTTATGGTTTGTGGAGCAGCTCTGATTTATGGGAGTGTGAAACTTGAATTATTGTTTGTGTTCTAGCTGGAGACAGATCAAGATAGGTTCCTGAATGACTTGAGAAGAGATGTCCAGAAAGAAGTGGGATTTGATGCTGTAATGAGAGTGCGCACAAGCACAGGTGGGTGTTAGCATGAATGCGTCTTAATAAATTGACCACTTCAAGCATGTCATGTGGGAAGTAACAGATTTTTCCCTGATTTAGAACATCTTGAGACTAGGCTTTGGAAAAAGCTCTGCTAAAGCTTAGAAATTCTAAGACTTTTCTCAAGACTGAGCAAAGATCCCTGCTCAAATCTGTCAATATAGCTTACTGTCACCGATGACAGGATTTTCAGGGCTGCAAAGTTGTGTTATTCTGTTGAAAATTGTGGTTCATGTTGGTTTGGGTTTTTTCTTTTTTAGGTATTCGAGCAACTGATTTCTTTGGAGCTTTCTATATGAGCAACACAACTGATGTAGAGATGGCAGGTTTGGACTGTGATAAAACAATCACAGTGGAATTCAAGCATGATGACAAACTGAGTGAAGACAGTGGTGCACTCCTTCAGGTGAGGGGGGAGCCTTTTTAGGAGAAAGAATTGAGCTGAAAGCTTAGAATTGTCAACAAAACTGTGTAAAGGAGGAACCAAATCTCAACTGGAGAGAGTGCCAGTTGCAGTAGAGGATGAGGTTGCTCTGAAATGAATTATTAGACGCTGCTTCAAGGAACTGTTCATTCTTTCTTTCTGCCCCTTACCTTTCAGCATATGTGTTCTCAAGGTGACCTAGAGTGCTTCAAACTACACTCCATTTTGTGAGACCAGTTCCCTTAAAACAAACTGCTAACATTGCTGCTTGTTATCTTTTATTGACTCTGATTCTTAGCATATGCTTTTAGCTTATTATGCAAGTCTTTTACCTAATTATCTTATTTGTTTGGGCATCTGAGTCCTAGTTTTTAATTAAATATATTCAAACCTTGCATTTCTTACTGTAGCAGGACCTCATTTTTCTATATCCTGGTATTTTTGTCTCCTACAGTGTGCTCTGTTATATACAAGTTGTGCAGGACAGCGACGACTCCGCATTCACAACCTCTCCCTAAACTGTTGCACGCAGCTTGCTGACCTCTATCGAAACTGTGAGACAGACACGCTCATCAATTACTTGGCTAAATATGGTAAGGGTAAATATGGTAACAAGAATTGCAACCTTTAACTTTTTAGGATGTCGGGTAATGGTAGACTCGGGGGAATGGATTAAAACTAGAGATGGGTCATTTCAGAATGGACATTAGGAAGAAGTTCTTCACCATGAGGGTGGTGAGACACTGGAACAGGTTGCCCAGAGATGTGGGAGCCCCATCCCTGGAAGTTTTTAAGGCCAGGCTGGATGGGGCTCTGAGCAGCCTGGTCTAGTGGGAGGTGTCCCTGCCCATGGCAGGGGGGTTGGAACTAGATGATCTTTAAGGTCCCTTCCAACTTTGACAATTCTGTGGTTCTATGAACTTCTGTTAGAATGCCTGTTGTCGTACAATGACACCTGTTTATTCTCTTGGCATCAAATGTCAGGTGGCAATGCAGATACTTCAGTCATTTATGGGAAAGAGCATAAAGCGATGGATAATAGTATCGTCGCTTAGGACGAGAGGTACAAATAGAGTGTGTAGGCTTATCCTCCATACAAATTCTTGTCTGATTTTTTTTAATAAAGGCTTGTTTTGGCAGCTGTCTGAATTCATCCATGTATTTATTTTTGGACTGGTTTAGTTTGTTCTTTTAACTGTTTCAGAATTTTGCTCTGGGAGTAGGAAATGGTAGCCTTTGCTCATAGATCTGAGTTAAAAATCGTACTTTTATGTGTTGTACCCTATTTACACCTTCTAGCTTGCAGTAAAAGCCTACAAATCCAGCAGAGATTTAGAGTTGTGTATGTTTATTGCTATTAAAATCTAATAAACAGTCCGTTTCCGTCCATTAAAATACCCCCCGCTTTCAAGTATGATTAAGTATATTTTAAAGTACATGGGAGATAGTGTTGAAGAATATGTAATAAAACAGAGTAAATGAGCTGCTACAGATCTTCCGTAGGAATGTATCATCTCTTTCACACAAGTTTGAAGGGGAGGGAAAAAAGACTTTCATAAACAGTAGTTGTTTATATTTACTTTGTGGAAATAGCATTGAGCTTTTTACTGTTCATGAGCAATCACCTGATAGCTGTCCATCTCTTTCCTCTTTCTGTGCAGCATATCGTGGAGTTCTGAGCAGTCCAGTAAAGACCGTACGAGATGCACTGATCAACCAGTGTGCCCAGATCCTAGCTTGCTATCGAAAGAACTGTGCTAGTCCCTCTTCTGCTGGCCAGGTAAACTCTGATGTTTTCAGTTGAACCACAGGCTTGGGTATTAAAAGGTGATGAGAGCGTCTTCCTACCTAACCTACTCAAAAAGTCAATTGGTTTGCTCAGCAGGAATTTGCGAAGAGAATACTCAGGGAAGTAGAGAGACTGTAAGTAAAACTATAGTTTAGAATGGCTTCTTGGACATCTGTCTGGAGCCCAGAAAGCACTGCCTGCTCCAGGGAAAAGTTTTGTGTTATTTTTGCAAGTCCATGATATAATTAGATTGTCAGCTTTCACTCCTTGTAGCTGTACCACACTTTGCTGGTTCATGCAAGTCTCTTTTTGTCAAACATAAGCTTATTCAGCCAGACAGCTGGCCAACTTCTCTCTGTTTATGGCTTGTAGCTGATCCTCCCTGAATGCATGAAGCTGCTTCCTGTGTACTTGAATTGTGTGTTGAAGAGCGACGTCCTTCAGCCTGGTCCGGAGGTCACAACGGATGACCGTGCCTACATTCGTCAGTTAGTCACATCCATGGATGTGGCAGAAACAAATGTTTTCTTTTATCCCAGGCTTTTGCCCCTGGTGAGTAATTCAGGATATTCTTACCACTTGAGACTGGCTGTTGTCTTGACTTGTCGTACGGGCTGGTGTTTGTATTTTAGCAAGGGAAAGCAATTTCAGAGGGATTTGGGATCTGCCATCTGTTGGGATACTTCACTTAATTCCATTCGGTGGTAGATCCGTTGCTGCATGTTGTGAATTTGCTGGGAGATTTTTTTCTAAGCTCTGAGCCTGTGACTAGCAGCGAAGATGACACTTTTGACCCTTTGATAGTCTTTTAAAAGTCCTAAAGCTTCTTGTAACTATATGTAGTAATTTTCATTATTGTAGGACAATCCACGTACTATTCTGACTTTTCAGTACCATAGTTGCTGGAATAACACTAACAACTAATTACATTCCTCCTGCTGGAGGCAATATTGGAACTGCAGAGTAATTTCACAGCAGCCGTATGTTCTCTTTTGCTAACCAAGAGTCTCTGATCTGTTTCTGTGTCGCACTCAGTTAGAAAACTAAGCTAAGGAAGATGATACTTCAGTCACAGCTACTGCAGTGTTATGAGTCCTAGAAATGAGAAAACCATTGGAGTCTTAGTGGCAGAAATTTTCAGGATTTCATAAGATGTTCTCGGTTTATAATGTTGATTTTGTTTTATTTTTTATTTCACTCTAAACCAGACCAAAGCAGATGTTGACAGTGACTCCTTGCCAGCAGCAATCCGGAACTCAGAGGAACGTCTCTCTAAGGGTGACATATACCTGCTGGAGAACGGGCTGAACATCTTTGTGTGGGTGGGAGTCAACGTGCAGCAAGGCCTGATCCAGAACCTCTTTGGAGTGTCATCCTTCGGTCAGATTAGCAATGCCTTGGTGAGCTGGCTGGTGGTGTGGGAGCTAGTGTCTGTGATAGTACCCCAAAACTTAAAACAATGAGAAAGCAAGCTGAGAAAATAGTGTTAAATTTTCCATACTAGGAAGAAGAAAAGCACAGGTATGTGAAACTAGTGGAGATGTCCCTAGTCGGGGCGTGTGGGCCATGCTTTTGCCTAGCTTTATTTGACAAGCCACGTTTCCACTGACGGTGCGGAGAGCAGTTGATATGTACATATCAAAGAGATTGTATGTTAGTGGGGGTAAATACACCTCTAACTTTATGTAATGTGAAAAAACTGTGTAGTTTTGTTTAAAGTTGCTTTACTTCACTTTACTAATGGGTATTGGATATCTTTCATTACAGAGCACCCTGCCTGTCTTGGAAAACCCCTTTTCAAAGAAAGTACGATCTATTATTGACATGCTTCAAGTGCAGAGATCCCGCTACATGAAGGTAAAAACGTTGTCCTCCATTTGTAGCTTTAAATCCCCTTCCCTTTTAGCAGAGCAGGTGATGCCGGTAGTGCTGCAGTGATGAAATTTTTCTTCCTGATCTCATAAGTGTGATTCAGATAGGAAGTTTTCAAGGATCTGAAAATATTTGGTACTAGTTTTGGAGTTCTGTGCTTACCATAGTTCTGAAACTAAATTTTTTCAGACCTGTTTTAATATACTACTGCGCAAACCACAGAAGTGAGAGCACGTAAGACATATATGCTGTCATTCTGGTTATCTGTCTTTGGATTTTTGAGCTATTTAGCTTTTTGCTCTTTTTTCCAAGAACATTAATTCTGCTAATTACTCACTGTTGGTTTTGTTCTTGTTTTGTTTTTTGTAGTTAATCATTGTGAAGCAAGAAGATAAGCTGGAAATGCTGTTCAAACACTTTCTAGTGGAGGACAAGAGCCTGAGTGGGGGGGCTTCATATGTGGACTTCCTGTGTCACATGCACAAGGAGATTCGGCAGCTACTGAGCTAGAGGAGGGAGTGGTGCTGGAACTCAGCAGTGACATTTCAGTCTCCACTAATGACCTGATCAGAAGGCCCAGCGCCCTCAAAAAGGACAACATAGAAATCTGTACAATTCCATAATTTTTAATACACATTGCATAAGCAGAAATCCTTTCAACCTCTCCCAGTCCCGTATGAGAGATGAAAATTTTTCCTGGTGAGGGCTGAAAAAAAAAAAAAAGGCCTTTGATACCAGGTCTTTTACTTGTATCTGAATTGTTTCCTGTGCTTGGCAGGAGTTCACCCCCCCCACCCCATGCTCGCTAATCCTGTTGTAATGAATGTAGGTTTTTTCAGTTCACTGTACATGATTCAGCATTGGGTGAAAAAGCGATAACTCTTCAAAACTTCTGGTAGTTGCTGTGTGTTTGTACGGGCGTGTGTGCATGCTCCAAGTGTGAAGAGGATGCACAGGTGGGGAGGCCAAGGGGCAGGTCAGGTGATGGGAGCTGGAGCAGCCAAACATTTTGTCTCCCTTCTCTTAAGAGGGAAACATGACGTTGCAGAGCATGGGTGTATCATGTGGCTGTCTGAACCAGAAATCCACGAAAAAGGAAATGAGTGGTAAGCCAGGAGGCAGCAGGGCAAATTTCTTTCCCCACTTTCCTAAGTTGCTGTGCAGATCTGCAATGGAGTAAGAGTTCAGTGAGCAACAATCAACAGCTTCTGAACAGTGTAGGGGTAGAGATGGTGCTTCCTGTTAGTGTGTGTGGTGACTCCTTTCCTTCTCATTGCACGGCTCTGTAGTGTCCTACTCAATCCGTGTTCCATGGCCTCTCCCGCAGAGCTTACCTATCTATCCAGATGGTGGCAGGAACAAAAGCCTCTTAATCTTAAGCAGAAAATACTTTTAACAAGGTGGTGTGGGGCTGTGTAGGAACTGGATGATAAGGAATGGCCATTTTCAACCATATTATTGTGGATTATAGCAAACAAGCAGGAATTTGAGTTACACTGATGCAAATTTGAGTCTGCTTTGTACCCTGGATACAAGGAAGGGGATATAAAGACTAAGATTTAGACTGTACTGTAGCAGTTACTGCAAGTACCTGATTTCGGTTATGGAAAGCATCTAGGCTGTGAAGAGTTTCATTACTGGATGTTTACCCTCCCTCGCCCATTCTACCTACTGATCAGCTTGCACAAAACCTTTTTATAAGCCTGTTTGTTAAACTGAAATACCTCGGACAGTTTAATCCATCCACGTTGGCCGCTCTGCTGCTCCATTCTGCAAGGGTGGAATGGAAGACTCCTGCAAAGAGGGAGCAAGTGTAAATCAAATTCAGAATTCTAAGGGCTTAGTTTATTGGCTTTTGGAAGGGGGCTTGTATAATTTAGCTTGAGCGCTTAACAAGTGTTCTTACAATACCCCGGCGTAGTGCTACCAATAGCACTAAAAGTGGAAGGAAGAATGTGGGTGGATTAGAGAACATATTATCTGGGCTTGATATTTCAGAGGAAAGTCCTTGTTAAGATCAGAAAAATATCTGGCTGTGGTTTTAGTTCCGTATCCTGTAGCATGTATATAAATCCATTTTTTTCTTCTAATGCTGCTAGTTTGTCTTCCCTCCCATCACTACACAGAAAGGGGAATATGAAAAATGCAATGGAGAAACTCTTTCAAGTTGTAGTTGACAGAACCTTCAGCGTTTTTGTATGAATGTGGCTGACTTTTTACTCCGCGTACTGCCTCCAACCAAAAAATCGAGAGGATTTTTAACCAGAGAGAAAAAACAACTTCCCAGGAATATAAGGCGCAGCAACCACAGACTTCCACAAATACTAATTTCTAGTATTAATATTGGGGGGTGTGGGGGGTGGAAATGAAATCATAAATGAACCTTTCATTTTCTTCACCTGTTTTTCCAATGCATCTTTTAATTTGTAAAGAAATAAAAATATATTAAGATGTATTTTATGTCATTGTTAGTAAATAAACACTGCTTATTTTTCCAAACCCTGTATTTTGCGGGAGGGAGGAAAGGGGAAGGGCTGAAGTCCAGCTGATTGAACCTTTACAATCTTCTGCTGACCAAGTTCAGTCTTTTTTTATTCCCAGTGAATGATGATAAGAAATTCAACAAGAGTCAACAGATAAAAAGCGCTGTTTAGTCAGATCAGTGTTACTTTGCTTAGATGATTGTTTTTTAACATTCTGCCTCTTAGGAACTTTTGAAGAGATTTCCCTTTTCTCTAACACAGCTTGAGTCTGATGGGGGTTTTCTTGGTCTGTGTGGAAAGTTTTACCTGTACCTTGGGACAATGGTAACTTAGACTTCTGCAGTCTTAATTTTTCAGAGAAATAGAGCTTCTCTTTCAGAATTGAGATAGCAGGGAAGTTGGGTGGAGGGGTTTTTCTTGGG
>VXBO01000359.1:244573-297898 GCA_013400135.1 Rhinoptilus africanus
CCGCGGGCCCGGCAACAACGACACGCGGAGCAACAAGGCGCTGCCCATCCTGCTGTGGTGGAGCGGCAGCCTCTTCCCTCACTTCCCCGGCGACACGGAGCGGATCGACTGCCCGCGCGGCTCCTGCCTGGTCACGCGCAGCCGGCGGGTGGCCCGGCACCGCCGCACCAAGGCCCTCATCTTCTACGGCACCGACTTCAGGGCCTACGAGGCGCCGCTGCCCCGCCTGCCCCACCAGACCTGGGCGCTTTTCCACGAGGAGTCCCCCATGAACAACTACCTGCTCTCGCACCCGCCCGGNCCCACTTACAGACTATTTTAACACCAAAGCTTGGTCCAGAAGCACAACTTTGAGGGAACTTTAAACCTACTTGTAGATATTAAAACCCCCCTCCCAAGTTCTGTCCCTAAAAGACGTTTTCTGCCGCAGTTCCTCAGCAGGAGCCCGAACCCGCCGCCCCGTCCCCGTCTGGAGCCGCCGAGGGGGCGGAGGGACGGGAGGGGCGAAGGGCGGTACCGGCGGCCGTTGCGGCCGTTGGGCGCGCGTCCCGTGACGGCACGNGCACCGCCGCACCAAGGCCCTCATCTTCTACGGCACCGACTTCAGGGCCTACGAGGCGCCGCTGCCCCGCCTGCCCCACCAGACCTGGGCGCTTTTCCACGAGGAGTCCCCCATGAACAACTACCTGCTCTCGCACCCGCCCGGCATCCAGCTCTTCAACTACACGGCCACCTTCCGCCGGGAGTCCGACTACCCCCTCACGCTGCAGTGGTTGCCCGGCGCGGGCTACCTGCGGGGCCCGGCGGTGCCGCTGGCCGCGAAGGACGAGTGGCGGCGGAAGGGCTACGGCCCGGTGCTGTACATGCAGTCCCACTGCGACGTCCCCTCGGACCGGGACCGCTACGTGCGGGAGCTCATGAAGTACATCCAGGTAGGGGGGGTGCGCGGGGAGCCGCGTCGGGGGGCGGCTGTAGGAGCTGGGCCCGCCCGGCTGCCCCCCTCCAGCTCCCCTTTGTAACGGGGTGTGTTCGTCCTTGTTTCTAGCCCAGACGCCGGTCGCAGCGGGATGCATGCCGACTGCGAGCTGGACAGAAAAAATAGTTGTATTCCTTCCCAAAGCGTGGTCTAGACTGCACCGCGTGCCAGTAGGTAGGCCTGATGGTAGCTGTGGAGTTGGCCAGACTCGGATCAGCCACAAGTTGGGCTAAGCCTGAATAAGCTCCTCTGGAGCAAGCGCTAGAAACTGCGGAAACTCTGGACCTTAATGTATGGGAAGGCTGTCCCTTTACAAGCCTTGCTCCTGTTTGAATCTATAAGCCTGCAATAAAAAGACTGGTTGCTGTGTTTCTAGAATCTGCTGCTTATCCGTGCTGTGTTGGGACCGTGTTATTTTTACAGCGGTTTGTACTGCTGTGGCACAGCTGATGGAGAGTAGCTTCAAAAGCTGAAATAACATAGTTTCTTTCAAGCAGAAAAAAGGTTTACTGCTTTTTTTTTTCTTAAAAATTCTGAAGAAGAGATTAGAAAAAAAAAACCCAAACCCATGTGGTTTTAGTCTTTATCTGAAACATCTTTATTGTGCATGTTCGTCGTGTACTCGGTAGTGAAGCAAAGACAAAATAATTTTTAAAATACAACTCTATATTCTCAATGTATGAAGCACATTCCAGATCAAATGTGTTGTCTTTGATTTTTAGACAGTATTCTTTTAGCTCCCTGCATCAATTTTTCTTAGTCTAACAAATGGAAATCTTTTGCCAGCCTGCTGAGACTGGCAGAAACTGTGTGTAATAACTGTTTGGAAAAGTAGAGTCTCTGTTAAGTAGGAAGATGACATTTAAATTAACATAGAGAGTTGAATGCCCTTCCTTACCTCTTGATTTCTGATCTGTCCAGTAATAAATACATTTTTGGGTGACGTCTTCCTTTCTGCACACTCCCCCCATCCCTTAATCTGTAGCATAGTTTACGCTGCTTTGGAAACTGAGTACTTGATTTCCTCTAAAGCTGTTAGGATTGGGACTCTAGGAATAGTTGCAAGGGAAAGAATTTGTAGTGAAAGTGAAGCTAAACTAAGGTAGCTAGGAACTGATCAAACTTAGGAATTTTATGAGAACTGCAAGTGCTGAAAATGAGCTCTGGGCAAACAAATCACTTTGTAAAGATGCTGGTTGTTATTTTAGGTTGACTCCTATGGGAAATGCCTGCATAACCGTGAGCTTCCCAGTGAGCGACTGAGAGACACTTCTACAGCCACTACAGAAGATTCTGAATTTATGGCTTTTATTGCCAGGTACAAGTTTCATCTGGCCTTGGAGAATGCCATATGTGATGACTACATGACAGAGAAGCTGTGGCGTCCAATGCACTTGGGTGCTGTCCCAGTATACCGAGGCTCCCCAGCTGTGCGGGACTGGATGCCAAACAACCTCTCCATCATTCTTATAGATGACTTTGAAAGCCCCCAGGAGCTGGCAAAGTATCTTGATTTCCTGGACAAGAATGGAGAGGAATATATGAAATACCTAGAGTATAAAAACCTTGGTGGAATCAAAAACCAGCTCTTGCTAGAGAGCTTGGAGAGGCGGGAGTGGGGTGTGAATGACATGACTCTGCCCAATTACCTGAATGGCTTCGAGTGTTTCATCTGTGACAGGGAGAACATCCGGGTCAAAGAGGAGCAGGAACACAAAAAGTCCCATGGGAAAATCCCAGCTCCCAGACCTCGCATAGCTCAGTTCAAGCACATGGGATGTCCTATGCCAGCTCCTGGGTTTGGAAGTGTTGAAGACCTCTCTGGAGGAGACAGGTAATGTACCAGTGCTGTGCTTTTTAAAGGAAAAAAGTTTCAAATAATAGTAGCTGTAACATTTAATAATGCTTTGTAATTAAAGGATCTCTTAATACATCTCCAGTTACACTTTATGTCTTGTGGGTGATACAGTAGTTTTACTAATATTGTGTAACACTGAGGCTGAAAAAGCGGCTTGGGTGGTGGTATTGGTTAGTGGTTGAATGCAGAGTGTGAGACACCCATAATAAATGGAATGTGACCGTCAGCAATGTGGTTATCCTTTGTCTATCTTAGCTTCTTTGTTTGTTTGGAGGGATGTTTTTCAGAACAGTGATGGTAAAGCACTTGGTAGTCCCAGAGTGAAAGAAGCTTTATACCTCACAGCAAAGTACTGCATTAAGAATGGGGTTGCCATGTTCAGTGCAGGCCCGGTTAACTCACGTTGACTTCAGAGCAGAAGCAGGTTCACCCAGAATACTGTACAAGACTTTTTGTTCTTTTGTGTGACAAAATTCTGGCTTGTGTTGAAGGACAGCATCCCATTTGTTTAGGAGAGGGACCATGCAGGACAGAGAGTAGCTTGAGTAGTTTCTTGTCCCCGTTGTGCACAAGGATTGCTAGTGTTGCTGGATCTCCCAGGCCTGGAGCCCACCAGCAGCCATCTCTACTGTGAGCTGCCCTGAAGTCTGTCAGCAGGGAACTAACCATACCGCTCTCACATCGCTCTACAGGCGACCTCTTTTGACAGGCAGAATAGAGTTTTGTTTGCGTGGTTTACTTAATCCTTAGTATTTGTACCTGCATTGGTACAAAACAGGTCAGTGCTTGGGTTCCCAAACCTTGAGTTTTTCTGTTGACAGTGTTTGAAGTTGCAGTTCCTGGAAGGAAGGGATCTTGCAGTTCATAAACACACAAAAAGCGTGTGCACTTTTTGTAGTGCATATTACTAGTGTAACATGTTTGGATCCCCTAGCTTTGTAATTTTCTTTGTGTCTCCTGCAACAATTTCTCTTTTTTAGACAGTTACTCAAATGTATGCAGTTCACTTTCTATAAGCCATCAAACGGCCATCATAAGGTTAAACCCTCAGTCATGGCAGATCTTGCCTATGTTCATAGCTATCTGGTCACCGAAGATTTGAATGTTCTGATGTCAGTCCCACTGTAGTATTAAATCAATGACTTTTTGAAAATACTGGTAAGATCTCATGCGCCGTCCTGAAGGAAGTTGTCAATATACTCTATCCCAGTTTATATCAGTTTACAGCTTTGTTAATTTCCTAGACTAAGGAATGGAATGCTTAGGAGTGTTAAAGTGTTAGAAGAAACAGTGTGTTGAAACTGTAGAATCAGTCATTTCAAGTACTGTAACCCAGAACTAAGTTCCGTGTGGATATGAAGCTCAGAAAGAGTCTTTTGTTAGGTTATTCATCCACAAAAAAAGTATGAAGAATTTTGTAAGTGTGGGTGGTTACTTCTTCCTATGTTTGGATGCTTTCGAAATGGTCAACTGAAATTAAAAAAGGAAAATAAGCCTGAGGTCATTCAGGTTCTTTAGTAAATGCCTGTTTCACAAAACTTGCAATGTTTGTCATTAAAAAGCATTTTTCACAATTCTTATATTGACTAATTGAAAAATTATGCTTATAAGTAAAAAGGTCCCATAATACTTTGTTTTCTGCTGATTGATGAATTTATTGGAGCTTTTTTCATAGTAATACCTTTTCTTGGTCTCAATAGCAAAATCTGCTTTTCCCTTGTAGCACGCTATGCAGCATCCTACTCCATGAGTATTCTCTGCTTTTCCACAGATTTTCTTTTGCTTGAGCAGCAGATGGCAGTAGAGAAATACCTTTGAAGGCACAGCATGGGTGCCCACGCCACTTACTTGCAAGCTGAGGTACTCCATCGTTTTGTGCAGTGGTCATCAGCAAGGAGTTTTGAACACTTGGTCCGTAATCCAAGCTACAGTTGCATCCCATGGAAGTTTCCATGTCTCATTGAACCATGGTGTGTTATTCTCCCCATGTTTATAGACATGAGATGTGTCTGGAAAAATTATACCAGGGAAGCTTTTGCGTTGTCTGTTATCTATTTTAGAAATATATTTATCTATACGTTCCGAGGCATCATCAAAGGGATGTCTGGTGAAATACAGTGGTTTCTCTCTTGTAAGCATCTGAGCTTTCACCATTTCTATCTCCAAAATGGAAGATGATTACTTAGAATTGTAAATGGTGTGACAGTAGCATAAAATTGCCACCAAAGCATTAGCTGAACATGCTCATATTTTGTCAGAGTTTGATAGTAATATTACGTCAACAATATGTCTACTGAGACAGTCAATTGTATATTATTTTGTTACTTTAGAAAACATGGTGGAAAAATGCTGCAGGCCTAGTGGGGTTTACAAGTGATAGAATTACGCAACATACAAGGTCTAACTATAAACATACATTGTGATTTTTAGGTTCCGGAGGCTTCTGGAACTCAGAGAACAACAAAGGCAATTGGAGTTTATATATTTTTAGAGCAAGTACCCAATTACAATGCTCTGTAATCCTTATTCTCAGATGTAATTTGTTTTTAGGGTTGACGAATGTGCTGAATTAACAGAACTGTTGCATCATAATCTTTCTCTGTGTAGGTACACATTGCTGGAGCACATTATATACCTTCATCTTGCTGTCCTTTAGCTCTAAGTGTGGAGATGTGGTTCCTAAATCATTATGCTTGCAGCCGTACTTGTGTTTGGACTTCTGGGCTTTGCACCCAAGTAAGCTTCAGAAGAAAGGCTGTAAAACAACCATTTGTATGTGTTAGGTTATGGGTCAGTCACTATAATCTGTTGAATTCTTGGCTGTTTGCACAGAAAATAGTGAGTTACAGTGCTAGTGATGAGTATTTGTTTAGTAGGAACTGGAATCTCCAATTATTCTTATGCTGTCATCTTTGTGAAGAGAAATGTTTGATTTGTTTCATTGATGAGGATTCATTTTCCAAAAGCGGGGCATTTGAGAGGGTGAGAAGACTAAGTGACAGTACCTTTCCAGTTACCTAAACAGTTTTCACCTGTGGTAGCATGAGAAAAAGAGAAGCCAGTGGGCCTTTGATAAAGGAATATTTTCAAACCATCCTGGTTTTGCTAGATCCATTTTATATCAAAGTCACAGTTTATTTATGACAAGAGGAAAACTAGCTTAAAAGTGTATCAGATTTGCCACATGTACACTGTAAGGTGTGTCTTGCAGTAGAATCCAGTAATTAGCCAAGATTAAAGATAGATCTGTATCTCATGATAATAACATTTCAGGTGTATGTAGTTGGTAGTTTCAGGATATTTGTACATTCCTGTTCATCCTGGGGTACAAATTTTTTACCAGTTACAGAATCAGAGTGAAATTATTTTCTTAAAAATAAATAACAGCAAGGTAAAAAGAAAAATACCAAGGTATTCTTATTTATTTAATGTTTTTGATGAAAGTCTTCACTTGGATACTGGAATTCCTTTCAGTGGTGTTTTCATAGAATTCAGCTGGTAAACATTTTCTTTTTTCTGTTACCTACTGCCACTTGTGTCTAGCCCTTAATGCAAGTATACTCATTTTCCTAACACGTGCCCTTACTCAATAGAGTAAAATAACAAGTAACTCATCTTGGCAGTCCTTGAACAAAGGTTAATTAATTTAGCTGGTAAGCAGAGTGATCTCACAGTATGCCCAAGTGCTGCATTTTAGAAAGCAGCCTTTTGGCAGACTACTTTTCTGTCTATGATTCTTTCCATTGTAATCATCTTAAAAGGTTTATTTTGAGGTCTTTGTTGGTGTACACTACAGAAATGTCCCACCATAGATCATGCTCTTGATCACAGAACACTAATTCCTGTGGGATACAAGTTGTACAAGGGATGGCATGTTGTGCGTTCCTTTTGGGCTTCCTGGAGTAATGGGTGAGATCTGCTTCTGGGCAGTGCAGCCATGCTCGCTTTAATACCAAATGTGTAAAGAGCAAATGCAGAAGGCTCTGTACCTATTTCTGTGATTAGGAGGGAGAAGAAGCAAAAAGCTCTGTGTGTAAGTTAACAAGTATCAGGTAGCTCGTATGGACAGATGAAAAAGAGCGTCATGTTAGGTCCTTCTTTCCAAAATCTGTGATGGGCTTCTGTGGCTGCGTAGCAGATAAAACACAGAAGAGATACATAAATTACTGCCATAATTTGATATAACACGAATGAGAAAAGTAGTCCACATGATCATGAGTGGGAAGGGAATTGATGGAAGTTGCAGTGATATAGTCTGTGCTGTGAAAAGTTTGAGAATGTTTGCATTGAAAAAGAGAAAGTGTATACTCAACCACATAGTCTGGAGATAGAGTCATGGTTGAGGGATATAATGATCTTTTTATCTCTACCATGTATAACCCTTTGCTGTAATGAGTAGGTATCATTCTCTAATTTTTAAATGGTTTATCTGGAAAAAAGAAAATTATTCTTAGGCTGTTACATGCATACTGGACGTGGAAGGCTGTCCCAAAATCATATAGAGACTCTGTGCTAGATTTTGTTCTAATAGAATTTTTTATTCTCTACACTTAATAACTTAGTCTTTTTGGTTAACACTCCAGTTGCATGCTGATATTTCTAGAGTGTTGTAAAGCTAATGCTGAACTTATATTTTCCATAGAGAATTTTCATAGCAAGTTTCTTTAAATGACTTGGAGCACAATGGCACAGTAACAGCATACTATGTCATGAGCATCTCTGGGCCTGTTTTCCTCTTGTGTGAAAGAAAAAAAAAAATCATTTCAGTGCTATTACAGCTGCAGACTCATTTGGTTTTTTAATGGTTTATGGTGGTGTCTCTTTTTTTGTTTCAGTTGGAAAGAGATGTGGCTGCAGGATTATTGGCAAAGCCTTGATCAGGGCGAGGCCCTCACTGCTATGATTCATCGCAATGAGTCGCATCAGGGAAGATTTTGGGACTATATGCATGAGATTTTTCTCAAGAGGACGAGGCAACACTGACCCATCTTTGTAAGAGCTTGATGTGAAAAGTGCATTGAAAGTTGAGACTCGAATTCTTACCTTACTCCAAATGTTTGCCTTGAAATAGAAGAAAAACTCTCACAGAGGCTGTTTTTTCTGGTGCGTGAAGTGAGTGAGTTTCTGTTATGATTGGATTTCAGCGGTGGAGGTCTGAGTAACTGCTTTGATTTGAATTCAACTCTGTGGTGTGAAGCCACTCCTGAATTGCAGGTGTCCACATGCGGGGCAGAAGAGGAATATACTCTCCTTTTGCATTTGGTGTAGTTTCCTTGTGGCTTACATGACTTCAGAGGAACACCTTCAGACTCTTGCTCAAATGCCCTAAGTTATTTCAGGGATTTTTTTAATCTACAAAATATTAATCGTTTTTATAAGTATTTTATCAGCTACTTATTTTCCTCATTAAGTTGTACTTTTAGCTGCTGTTAACAAATAGCATTTCCAGTGAAGGAGTTATAAAAGACAAATACCTGTGGAGAGCAATTGTGCCTTATGAAATTGCAGCAATAAAGTCTCTTCTCCCCAGGTAACCATGCCTCAATTACTCCTACTTTTCAGGGTAACTGAATAGCTATGGGCAGGTCACTTAACTCTCTGCCTAATTTTCCTCATTTGCTGACTTTCCAGATGATACATACAATGGGATGAGAAACTAAGTTATTTAATTCACAACTTTCAACAAAGTATTTCACATCAGCAAGTGTATTACCTGGTATTGTGTAGAACAAGAGTAAAATTAGTATGCTTTGGTTCTTTCAAATTTCCATCAAATCTGAAATCCCAGATGTAACCTTGACTTTAATGCCAGCAGTTCAGAGGTCTTTGATTTGTTCTTTTTGAGTATCTGCAACTTTCTGCAAAGATAAATACGTTTTTACGATGGTGCCTTTCCAGTGGTCTCTGCTGTTTGGATACAAACCTTGCCATCTTTCTATGCTGAAGTGGATGATCAGAATCAGGTGCACTGAAATGATTTTGTATCTCTACCAAATCTCAACACACAGTATGATCCTGGTCTGTGACTGGAGTTCCTAAAAGTAAGTGATGACATGCGGATAGATCTTCCTTGTTGCGTAGCCTGTATCTCTTACAAATATAAATAAATAAAGTCTACTGTTCCCTGCTATGTTTGGTACCTTTCTGAAATAATTGATCTTGCATTGGAGGGAGACTAATTCATTTAGTGTGATGGGTTTAAAAGCACAGGTAAATATGGCCACCCTGTAGTGATGTCTTTAATGGTATAATGGGATTTTATTTCTCCATTTGATTTTTCTTTTTTTAGGAGAAAACTGCTTTTTTATATCTCTTCTGTAATAATAGTAACAAACGTTTCTTCAGCTAACATGCATTCATCAGTTTATATTCCTTTTTTTCAGTTACTCAAAAGACATGAATACCTAAGAGAATATATCTGAATTAATTGTGAAAGTGGATTACTCAAATCAGATTAAGATTACAGATAACGTGTATTCAGGATTGAAGTGGCCACAATGTGCTTGAGAAGTAAATTAAGATAAAACAAATTAAGTCTGCTTTACATATGAATATCAACTTCTACTGAACACTTTAATGATATTTAAATAAATTGTTTGAATTAAAGCCTTCAATTACTTCAGATTCTCTTCATGTTTCTGTATAGAAAATCATTCAGTATTCTTTGATTGCATGGTTCTCTTAATTAGCTATATCTCAAAACCCTTTCTTACTTAAGTGCTTGGTGGGATAGTCAGGAGAAATTCTGATCGTGCTTTTTGTACCAAATATATAAAATAAGTAGTAGGTACAAACACATCCTGCTTTTGCTATTTTATCCTGTAATTTAAGGAGATTTTCTAGAAGTGTGTTATTTGTAACCAAGTCCAGGTATTTATTATAATCTGCTGTTGCTAGATTAGGCTTGCTACATTTAATGTATTGTCCTTGCAGAAATAACAGGAGGAAGTACCAATATAAGCGGGAATATCATAGCAGCTGCTTAGTTCTTCATTAGTGATGTCCTAAAGCCTCATTTTGCCTTCCCACTCAGCAAAATGAGCGTGTTTGTCAGCTAACAATAGAATTGAAGATACAGTGCTACAAACTTAAGAGTAGCTAGCAAACCAACTGAAAAGAATTCCTTGGGACTCTGATTCACTAATTTGCTAGTTCGCAACCAAGTATTCCGTCACCACTATTTATTATCTGTACTCTGTGTATTACAGTCACCAGTCAACAAGGTTTTTTATTATTCCCACAGGTTGATTTGTTTGTTTGTTTGGGGGTTTTTTGCTATATGTATGTACTACTGAAGGCTGGTGCTTTAAGCTTCATGACTGTTGCCAAGCATGAGTATTTCTGATTGCCATATACCTTCTTAATACAGGCATGAAAGTAGCACAGATATGAAAGTAACTTCATCACAGATATTCTGTAGGTTTTGAGTAAGTTTTTTAAAGTATAACTTTTAGTTTGTCGTTAAGGGTCACAAACCAGTTTCAATAGCTTTTTCTCCTGAGTTCTTAGTTTCTTCCTAGGTTTCACTATTTTTTACAGTCTTGGAGGTGGTGAACTTCTCAAAAGTTAATGAGTATCAGCTACTATTCTTCACAGCCGTGATGCTCACCCAAGCCTTATTTCTCTTGTATCCACAGAGGTTTTTTTGTAGTAATAGAACATATTAGCTTTATCACCTCCTGTATCTCACAGTATGTCTGTGATTTATAAACAGTGTGTCTGTTGCCTATATTAATATACTAAATGTGTTTTGCTTATTGTACATGGTGCATAAGAATTAAGGCTGAAATATTTCTTCCAGTGCGTAGTGTGAGTAACTTGTATAGTTGCCAGGCAAACTCCTCAGGGGCGGGAGAGGCGGGAATCCTCCCTAGCTGGCTAAAGAGTTGTGGTTGCAGTTCTGTTCCAGGCTGCTGACTGACCTTCACAATACCCATTTCTCTGCACAGCAAGGACTGCAAAATGTTGAATAAAGGCGGTTCTGCCATCAGGGCTTTGCATTCATCTCTCTCCTGTTATTTGGAGGCAGGAGGAGAAGCTGGGTCCTCGTACCCTTGAAGAGTTTGCAATTAATTTACTTAATAGTGCATTTGAAAGGATTGCTATAAAATGTCCAAAGACTGCTGCTAGTCTTAGCCAAAGTGAATTCAATTTACGACCCTAGTTGTCTTTCTACTAATGCAAGTATGTGAATGCAGACAAGGAAGAAGGTCACTGCAGCAACTATTAATATTTTGGGAAAGGTTTCTGGATTCTGGTCTTGAATGCTAACTGGATTTCTCACTTCACTGCCTTAAATCCAAACCAGCTAGATGGTGGCTGAATGGCCTCACTCATATTGTGACTATTGGAAGGCTTATATGATACTCAGACTGAACAGTGTATACAACATCTTTCTTAATCAAGTTCTTACACTGCAGGTGCCCGTACTAATAACAACACACAACTGAGACTAATCAGGAATTCTAGCAAAGATATTAAATATTGAGGATGCTAAAGAGATGACCTCTGTAAACCCTTTGCTAGGCTTCTACGAACTAGGGTGAGTCACTTCACTGCTTGTCATGCATTTTGCCTGTTTACTGTGTGACTAGAGGGAGGATTTCAAAGCTGTCAGGATAGCTTTATTCACTAGCATTAATGTTCTAAAAATAGATATCTCCTCATTACTGCTCGTATGAAACACCAGTAGATGCTATTGATGCTGTGTCTCAGAATTGACTTGACAAGATGGGATAATTTCATGCCCTCTAAAAGGTGATAGAGGAGAAACAAATATCTGGCAGGTTAAAAATCTAGTAATCCAATTCATTGCATTGGACGAGCTAAAGTTCTCATTTTGGCAAAACTGTGATACCAGGTGCTGCCTATTTTTTCAGTAAGAAGCTGGGTATTTTATATACCTGGACTACTAGCCTGTGTTTTCTGTCCTTTAGCAAGCAGCGCAATTTCTAGGAATCACATAACTGCACTGAAGAATATTGATTTGATACCCAACATTGGTAATTTCTAGAACTGAAAAAGAATTGCCTTTTCTTTCTTGTGTCACTGTAGTAGTTTGAAAACTGAAGGATCTCTGGGTCCTCTGTGATGTTGAGTAGAATGAGGGCCAAGCAACAATGGATGTTTATGTTTGGAGGGAAAGGAGAATGAGAGATTGATTTCCCTGGAAATGATCTGCAAAGTGCAGCCGTGGAGAATCACATCAGAAATACCCCTCTTGCACCTTGGCAGAGGGTAGTTTTAGCAGGTATAGAAGAACAAATAACTCCTAAAGGACTGGGAATAGGATAAATGGAATTGAAACACAGCCATCATGGGCATCGCTGCTTAAACCGGCCTTGCTATGTTAGACAGGCAGCCATCTGCCTGCCTTACCAGCCTTGCATATGCACTCTTCAGCCAGTGTCCCAAGAGAACCACTCCCTTAATGATTAACTGCCATCCATTTGGTTTGATTTAATTAAGATTGTTGATGGATCTCCAGGCACCTTCTGAGAAGTTGTATTAATCAGAAACATACAGGGTGGAAGGTTCGTTCATTCTGCCCAGAGACCTTTACTGGCAGGTTGAAATTAATCAGAGACAAAATCCTTTTAGTGATATGACGAGCCAAGCCAAAGCCTATGTCAGGCTTTAACAAACTGCACCTCTCTTATGATTCAGTGTCTCCAGAGCTGTCAGTGAGAGATTCATGGCCCTGCAGAAGAATTAGGAAAGGTGGAGAAGAATGGAACTGCAGGATTTGTTCCAGAGCTGTGACACGACTGGCATCTTAATTTCTATGCTGTTACATACATTCTTTCCTGCAGAAAAGACGGATCTAATGCTGAAATGTCTCAGCTAGACCTGGTTCTGGCGATCTTGGAATGGATCAGAGCAGATCGTGATACTTTGTGGCATCTCTGAGCAAATAAGAAGGCATCAGGTAATTTGCAGTGGAAATGGGATGGATTTGAATAGATCTGGGAGTTAGGGATTAGGGATGGCAGCTCAGAACTAGTCAGGTGGACAGAATAATGCAGGGCAGCTGACCTGATTGAGACAGCTCAGGATAAGATAGACTAGCGTGGGGGTGACACGTCAGAAAAGAAATTGCATCTGTCATTGTGTGATTGAATTAATTTCTACTAGTATGTGTATCAAGTGCTAATATTGTCCAAACACAATATCTCAGCAGACAGGAGTAAGTCTGAACCCCCTGGAATTGTAGCAAACTGGTTAGTTTCACTCCTAAAGTTAAAGTGGGGATGCCTTAACTTTCAATGCATCTCCAATTAAATTGGAGTTTGAGGAGGTCAGGGTGAGATGGCTGAGAATAAACTGTGGTAGGTGAGGGTATTAGGAAGTTGTATGAGAAAACTGGGGCATTCAGGATAAACTTGGGTGAATATGCTGGTATTTACCTGAAAGCTGGATCCAAGTGGTTCAGAAAGAAGTGGATATTGGCTCTCTTCATTTCTTCCAATGCAACTGTCTCTTAGCCTTATCCCCTAACTGGTTTTTAGGCAATGTCTGGAGGTTTTACATAGTTACTCCAGAAAGCGAAGGATCCATGGTGTAATTTCTCACCATTGAAGAGGTATTTAAGACAACAATCTAATTTTAAGGGTATATTTTATTACAGCATCGTTAGCATTATATTTAATTGTGACATAGCATTTACTGTAGCATCATAACTGGCCCTTACTCCAGTTGTGCTATAGATTCTTTTCAAATCTAATACTAACAGCTTAATCTCTGTGGTTTGTTTTGGTTTTGACTAGCTGGAATGCAGGCTAGGATTCAGGTTTAACTCTGTTCATCCAAGTAAAGTGGTTGTAAATGCAGTTAGAATTTTACATGTTCTTTGTAGTTGTACATTCAGGATTCACAATGAAACATCTGTGGAGTTCACTTGTCAATGTGTTGAGGGATTTGGGTTTCTCATTGTCCTTATAAAGTTGGAACTTCTGTTCCATCCGTTAGTGTCTCTGTGCTATCAGCTATACAAAATACAGGCTACAGAAAGACTTGGCTATTAGGTAACACACCTCTTCTATAGTTCTACATTCTCCCTTAAAATGAATGTTTGTGTTTTTCTTCAGACATCTCTGCGTGGTGTGTGCAGACACCATCACATACGTCACTCTGCCTGCTCAGGAATTTCTTAGGCTGATGCTCCAATCCCAGGCTGAATGCCAAAAAAAAGAGATTCTAATGCAGACGGCAGTAACTGTCAGGACGCTATTACAATTCTCCTTGTGTAGCTTGCCTTTCTCTTTCTCGGCTTCCCCTCATTTTTCTTGGAACTGCTTAAAAGAGAGATCAGCTTTTGAAGGTGAATATACCTGAAGGTGCTGCCACCATTAGCTAATGTAATTTGGAAGAAGGGAGGTTGATTTACAGGGAGTGCGGTTCAGCTTCTCTTATGTCCTAGTTTTATTGTTCTTGTGCAAGTCTAGTTAGTAATTGCAGCAGGCAAATGGAGTAGAGAAAAGCGGGTATCAGTAGGGCTAACTAGAAGAGGCCAAAAAAACAAGAGCAGCTGAACCTCACATGAACTGGAATACTGAGTATTTCATCTCCCTGTCTTGAATTTGCAAGATTTCTAATGTTTAGAGTTGCAGGATGCAAGCCTTCTAGCCTAATTTGAAGGTGTCAGCTTGTTTCTCTTCTCCAGTGGTAGCCAAGGTAGAATGATAGCTCATTTCCTGGCCCATGAGCAAAAATGGAAGTAGAGAAACATCCCTCTTACCAAAATGCTTCAGAAGTTCCAGATAGACTGTTTGAATTTGGACCTAGAGAGATGGACATTTGCTTCTAAAGAAGATCAAAAGAAATCTTCTGTTAACTTGAAAATGTCTTCTCATATTCTTTAATTGGGCTCTAAGAAAATATTAACAATACCCAAAAAATCATTTTAGAATCAGACATACCAGAGCGTATATTAAATCTGCAGATGCAGTAAATTGTAGTATTGATACTGATGCAGTACATTCTAGTAAGGATACTGAGAATATTCTGGTATAGGTCTGGTAACGTTTAGAGTCAAGGTCACAAAACTTCCAATGTCTTGTTAACTTCCTTGGCTGGGCAGAGTCCAGTATATTCTTTTCATCCAAAGCCATGAGCACACTGCAGAAAATTGTTCAAGCATTCCTGTGGAAGAAAACTGATTCTTCCTACGTCCTCCAGTGCACAGGGGAAACTGGTGGTGCCTGAAGCAGCCCTGAAACAGTGATACGATGACTTAGTGACCACTATATGACAATCATCTGAGTATTTTAGGTCCCCAGTCCAATGTCTCAAATCCTCTGTTCTCTACCTCGTCCCTCATACCCAGCCCTTGAGATGTTACTGAGCCCTCATTTTCAGCTGGGGACATAAGGGCTCCAGAACCAGCCTGATGAGTTGAGGACTTCCAGGGATTTAAATCCTACACTAGGAAAGAAACTTGCATGCATAGTGGGATTCTCCACTGCCGAGCAGGAGGCTGTGAGAACAACACGGCCGTTTCAGCATCTCCGTGGAAGGCAGGGTAGGAGCATCGGTCACCAGCGCAGGGGAGATCCAGAGGTGGAGGGCTGAGAGCGAAGCGGTGCGGAGTTTCAAGCACCAAAAGAAGTTGCAGAAGGATTCCTCGGCTTCCCGTTGAGTTACTGGACGCAGCCGTGGTTTCTTCTGCTCTGGCTGAAGCGTGTGTGCCCCTTAGTGGGTTAGGGCTGCTGCAGGGAAGGTTGTGAGATGCCAGTTGCCAGAGTTGTTACCGGGTGTTGCCCTGACACCGTGAGAAAGTTGCTTCATTTCCACGGCCGCGGGAGGAGGCGGCGGCGGCTGGGAGGTTGCCCCGCGAGCGGATGGGTTTCCCGTGCGGTGGGATGACGACGTGACCCGTCGGGAACCGCGCTGGGTTTCCGGGTCGCCCACGGGCCCCTGCCGTGCCCCCGCACCGGATCCCTCNCGGCCTGGGTCACCCGCTGGGTCTCCGGGCAGTGGCGGCAGAGGAAGCGGCCGCCGGCTATCCGCCCGACCCGGCCGCTGGTGTTGGCCAACAAGGTGGCGAACCGCCGGGAGGAGGCGGGAGGTGAGTTGGCGGCGCTCGGCCGTTGAACGCCCCCAGCCCCTGTGGAGCAGGCCTGCCGCCATGGGGCCCGCCCGCCGCTCTCCGCCGCTCTCCTCCGGCTTCACCCTGGGAAGGGCGATGGCGGTGTCGGGGCCGGGTCGAGGTGACGCTCGGAAGAGCCTTTGCTCTGCAGGGCAGCAGAGGGGAAAGGGGCCTGGTTTGTGCCGTGGAATTAGCAGATGGGTACTTCACAAGAGATGACTTTTGTCGTGCAGCAACCCTAAATTTGCATCTTGTGATACTCTGTATGCAAATCACGCTTGTAAAATCCTTTGTTACATCTCAACGTACCATTTACCTTAAGAACTCCATCAGATGCAAGATGGCTGCGGTGACGCTAATCTTTGTGCTAGCAACATCTCTGCACAAACCAAAGATGAGATCTTTACTTCAGTGGTGTTTTTTCTCACCTGCCTCTCTACTC
Organism: Rhinoptilus africanus; assembly: GCA_013400135.1. Lineage (NCBI taxonomy): Eukaryota > Metazoa > Chordata > Aves > Charadriiformes > Glareolidae > Rhinoptilus > Rhinoptilus africanus. Next base: position 260,937 of record VXBO01000359.1, read on the forward strand.
CATCTTAAACTTCTCACTGGAAATTTGTGCACTGTGGAGGCTGTTAGCATGAAATGTCAAACACCTGACATTTTTGGTTGTGCCTTTCCCTTGTAGAGGCGACATGCATTACGGAGATGTCGGTAATGATGGCCTGCTGGAAACAGAATGACTTCAACGATGCAGCTTGTGCTGAGGAGATACGGATGTTCTATGACTGCGTGGCAAAGGCAGAAGTAATTAAGGCCTTTTTTGTGTTCTTAAAGGCTGGTAGTAGGGAAGGAGGAAGCTCCCAATCATTTTTTGTGTGCCAAAAGTAATAATGTTCTCTGAACAATGTGATTGGTGTTGTAACCCATTTGAGCTGTAGGAAAGATGGAGGATGGTGTAGCTCAAACATGCAGTCCTTCCTTCTTGAATGCAGAAGTTAAATTAAAATTAAATTAAATGAGAATTAAAATAAAGGAGCGTAGGAAGGGAATGGATGTTTGGCATGTTATAACTAAGGATGAAACAATAGTCGCATGCAGTCCTTTTTGTATTGTCAAATCCATGAAGTAGAGCTCAGTCGCTGTCAATTGACCCTAACCCAGGCCACTACTTTTGATTTCTTCCAGTTTTTAATCTCTGAAGTTTCAGCACTAATGAAACATTGTTCTTCTCTGTATTACATAATAGTTCTGAAGGAAGGTGAATACAGTTTGGAGCTATTAAGTAGAACAGGGATTTGTATGGTGCGAGATGTGGATTATATTGTAAATGGGGAGATGTACAGTGTAGGCAAGTTTCCACAACTGCTCTGATTCATAAAATTAAATAGCCGACCTGGTTATCAATCCTATACCTGCATTATCTAGACAGTGGGGGAGAGCGGTAAGCTAGGATTCCCAAATTCCAGTCTGTCATAAATCTGTAAATAGTTCCGCGCTTGCAGAAGTGAGGGTGGAGACAACGTGGTAGAGAAATAACCAGTGGTTTCAGTAACCTTCATAATAAACAGAATTTTCAGGATACATTGGGTAGTTAGAGCTATTCTTGATTCTCTGAAAATTAGTTCTTTTAGGCTGTTTCTGACTTCGAAGGCTAGACGTTTCCTTGAAAAAGAAATCTCATATTGTGTGGAAATTGAAGGTTTCCAGCCATATGATAAACTTGAGATCAAGTCAGTTTCAAAAGCAGACTAAAGGAAAGTACAAGTACTGAACTTGTCCTTTAACGGATTTCAGGTTTCTTCTTTTTTTCAGTAACAGTACCATCATTTAATAAATAGTTATTTACTGTTGCAGTTTGTGCTACCATTCAGCACAAATGAAAAATTGTCCACAATTTATTTGGTAGATTACAAACAATCAAGTTGAATAACAGAAAGGAAAAAAAAGAAAAAAACTGAGTTGTTATTATGAATATCATCTTTGCAAGATGTCAGTCAGTCATTAATTACATCATTTAAAGGTCATCAGCTCTCAAAAGCCTTGTGATTATTGAGCCAATTGCTATTTTAAGTGTCCCTTAAAGAAATAGCATTCCTCTGAAAGAAACTTCCCAGTACAATTAGTAGTAGTCTTTGGGGGTGAGTGTAAACTCTGCAAATAAACAGAAATAATATTTTGAGGTTTCTTTTTCAGAAGGAGCGCAAGAATCGAAATGAGGACACCCTGTCGCCCAAGGGAAACTTAAGTTCGAGCAAAGTGAACAAGCTCCTGAGGAGGTTTCCACAGATCACGCGTTATGTATAACGTGCTTTACTAAAGGGACTGCAGACAAGCGATTAAAGTTGGAGTCTTTGTCAAAAAAGTGAAAAGCAGACTTGACTAAGTGTTTGATGGCAAGTGGTATTTGTCAGCACTGCTGTATGGATCTTGACTGCGCCTTTGTTTCCAGAGTGGAGAAACACCCATCTTGACCGTGAGCTGACTTTGTTCATGAGGTTCTTGGGTCTTGCGGTCTTAGGATTTCTGCAGTGTGTTGTTCAACTAGCCACAGTGTGGAGTCAGGTCTTCACTGTGAAATAAAGTCTTGTGGGAATGCATGTAAATGCATTTTCTAACAGTTAGGGGGGGGACTTTCCGTCATGTATAAGCTTCCTGCCGAACTTCTGAGCTGCTATCAGAAAGTGCTTAGGGCCAGACATTGAGCCAACTTAAAATTGATAGTAATCTCATGACTCGTACTCCTACCTGTATGTATACACAGTTTGATTCCTCTTGAAATTTTTTTAATTCCCACTGCTGTACAAGAAGGCTGTAGAATGAGGAAGAAGTCTCCAGCAAAATACCTTGTTAAAACACAGTACATGGGTATGGATCAAATACAACTTTAATGTAGAAGGTTGTGATTTAGGCCCTCTGATTTGCAGATGGGACTGGTATGGTGCCATGTCAAATCGATTGAGTTGTCTGTACTATAATAAAATAATGCGAGACTGTTGTTTGGCTGGGTGACTCATAATCTACAACAAAATGTTCTGTTGTCTTGGTATAAAAAGTAAAAGGGGGAGAGAAAGTTCAAGCATGGACCAATACAGAAATCGTGTAATTAATTGTTAGTTTTGATTTGGTTTCCTTTCACTAGGCTATCACAAAACTGCAGCAGGTCCCTGTTGTTTTAGGACCAGCACCTAATTGGTAAGAAAAAGGCCATGCTTCAGAGAACTAATTATACAACTGTTTATATCACTGATTTGGAGCATAAAAAAAGAAAGCAGAGGAAGAGGAGCATGAAGCACATACAGGCTGTGTGATTACTCACATGAAACTGTAGAGTTTGCATGGAGCTGGAGCTGAATTCTCTGGAGCCTCAGGTGATATCAGTCAAGTGTATGCTTTCAAGTTATTGACGCAATTTTCATTTAACTGTTAACTTACAATGGCTCATTAATGGGTTATCTCACAGGGTAGCTGATTCTCTTGTTGCTATTATGGCATAATTGGGTCTTTCAGAGGACTTGACGTCAGTAGGAACATGATGTCCACACCTAAGTTTAGGAAAACCCTTTGGTTCTGTGATGTTTTGCATTTTCAGTCCAAAAGATGCTCTCTGAAAAGGAGAGCTACTTGCTAATTTTTCTTTCTGAAGGAGACAAGCTAAGTTGGGAGTGAGGAACTGAGGAATTCAAAATTCATTTCTGTTTATGATGGCTTTTCTTTCTTTGCATTAAAATTTACAATACAAGTATAGTTTTGCATCTCTTAAGCTGTCAGCTATGTTAAAAGTACAAAATTCCAGTGTGTGAAGAATTGCCTCATTATATAAGAGGCTGGAACGGAGAAACTGGTACTTGTCTGTTGTATTTTTACTTTTGAAATTTTGCACAGCTCCCACTAATCTGGAGAGCTGGTTTGGGATTTTACTACTTCACGGGGAGTTTACAAGTTCAGTTGTTTGGGGTTTTTCTGACCTTTCACATGTCTACTGCAAGCTTAAAATTATGATGCTAAGGTTTTCCAGTCCTTAAACAGATGCATTTATTTGTAGGAAGAAGGAAGGAAAGAGAATGCTTTTCAGATGCACCCAGGTTTTACAGTGCTTCTTTTAAAAGTACTCTGGCAGCTCTTTTGGCTCAGGATCCTATGCTGTAACCAAAAAACCTCCAGTTACTGATTGTCCTTGGCAACTTGAGCTGCTGCCATTTCCCCATATCTCACTGTTACGCTTATATTGGGTGTTTAAACGTGCTCTGTGACACGCTCATATTGGGGATCATTCCATTTGGTTTAACTGCAGTGAATACTGTCCTCTGAGTTCAGGGCCTGTACCACCCCATGATGCTGTTCCTGGGGAATAAAAGAAAACTGGGTTCTGATGCAGAGCCCACTGGTTAAGAACACTGCTGCAGAGACCTATACGTGATTGCATGGTGGGGAAAGAATTAAACAAAAGCTGACTAGCTGTTCTACCCTCCTAAGTCGGATTTATAGGATTTAAGCAAATCTGCTGGAATTCCTTGATCTTCCTCCTGTTCCTTATAGCTTGAGTATTACACCAGCTCTGGGTATGATTTCTACTAACTACCTCTCTTTTTAGGCTTTCACTGAAGACCTGTTATGGAGAAAGGATTGATATTCCTGATGGTTTTGATGAATAGTAGTCCTGCCAGTTCTGGAGAAGTAGGTTGAATTCCAGAGAGCCAAGAGCATTTGAGAAGATAGTACTTCTTTTTCTGAAGGGTAAATACAGAATAATTTGCAAAAATCAAGACAGAAAGACTCTGTAGTGAATCATGGACTTACTATTATAGAACTGTGCTTGTATCAGGATGAGAAGGTTATTTATGCTAAATAGCGGACTTAGGTTTTTACAACTACTCCAAACTTGCCCACACAAGAAAGTTCCAAGCTCTGTTTTACCTTATCCTTAGATAATGTTACCTATCTAAACTGCCATAGTTATATGAGTATAATTTCCTTCTTGGTCTTCCTCTCCACCTTGCAGAGGGCCATGTAGCCATGAGAGACTTTTGAGAATCTGACATCCATCCTTCAAGAAAATGTCATTATATGTGCCAGAAAACCAGGGGGACTCTTGGCAAGACAGAATTACTTCCAAAAGAGGACCTGCCACAGAGGAAACAAGTGCAAAACCCACTGTATCTTTGCACAGTTTGTCGTTCCTCCAGAACCTGAATACCAAACTTGGACTTGTGTTGCTTTTGGTACACTGGTCTGTGTTTCCTTTAAAATCACTTGATCTAGGAAATCACTTAATCTAGGAAAGCTTTGCCTTTAGAGGGAAACAACTTAAAAGCTACTGTGAGAGAAATCCAGTACAGGCTTTTGCTAGAGAAACCCTAATGGTAGGTGTCAGAGGTTAAATGCAGCTGCTTCTTTCCAGGTCTAAAGGGCTAAATAGGTGAGGGTATTATGGGAGTTGTGAAGGGGCATTAACCTCTGTACTCCTAACAAAGGAGCAGGTTTCTCTGAATGCTAGTAGATTTTCTGATCCTGCTTCCAGTATATCCTTTCCCTGTGTTTTCACTGGAGTAACTGGTTCTAAATTCCAACTTGTTGCCATCTTTTCATTTTGTTTTGCTTGTTCTTGCCACTGCTGCCTGAGAGTTAGAGCATGCTGTAGTACCTAAGCTATTTCCATCCTCTCTTGCCCTGATCATCTGTCTCCCTTGGCTAGGAGGATATAGGAGATTTGCTCCTAATTAACTGACTGTAATTCTTGGCCAAATCCACTGTGTCCAGAATGCACTCAAGAAAGGGCTCCCTCCTACCACTCAGCAACTCCTGTAAAAGATCCAGCATGTAGTGGTTATTTCCTTGCATTTGATGAGTGACTTGAGGATGAGGCAACACAAAACTGTCATGTGAAGTGAGTAATGGTCAATAAGCGAGTGAAGAAAAAAAAAATGCTTTTTGTCAAGTCAATGGATTTTTATCAGCCTGTTCCTTGTTTTTATGCTGAAGGTGTCTTTGGAAATGCTGCTCAGCAGACTTGGCCAGAAGTGAGCTCATTTCTTAAGGTGACCTTCATGTTTCATGCTGCAGAACACCATGAGTTAATCCCTCCAAAATCAGAATATCAATCTAGGAGATGCCCATTAGACTGAGCTGAGGAGAAGCACAGGGAAAGTGTAAAAAAAAAAAAGAGTAAAAATTTGCAAGACTGAACCACTGCAAATTGACCAATTCCCTTCTTAGATTTAATAATGTTTAAAACTTTTGTTGCAGCCTCTAACCCTAATTCACACGAAGGAGCAGTAAGCTGAAAATACTATAAACCCCGATAGGATTGTTCACAGCAATACAATAATGATCAACCCCTGGAAAGCATCCTAGCCCACGGGCTGAAAGTAACTTTACAGCCCAAGGTCAAGGGAGACACTTGGTGAAAAAGACATCTGGAGGCAATACCCATGACGGCAAGATTCAGGGTGGAGAATTGGGAATGCACCTTGGAGGGGTGTGTGCCACCTGTGGATTTTCCATAGGTAGATCCGAGTCCACTTAATAGAAAGTTTTCTGGGTCCCATTTAGATGGGTTCAAACCTGGGGAGAGTTTGACCTCGGGAAGCTGCAAGCAGCTCATCGGGGAGGCAGCGGTGAGGGGATAAAGTCCAGATTCCGTCCAACAAGTCTAATCTCTGGCAAGCGTGCGCACACAAGCCGTTTGCTTTCCCAGCTCTGTTGCTGGAGGTTTCGCAGCAGGCTCCAGCCCCGGCTGGGCGCTGTGTGCCCCCGGGAGCGGGGGAAGAGGCGGAGGCTGGCGGCGGGGAGAGGCGCCCTCCCGGAGCAGGGCAGAGGGAGGGACAGAGGGGGTGCGGGCTGCACCCCCCCCCGGCCTGCACCCGCCGCCTCCCGCTTTTAAGGCTGCTAGAGAAATTCTGGGGCATGTTCTCCGCCCTTATTTCTCTCCCCCCTCCCCTTTCCGAAGAGAAGAATCAAGGAGAAGAGATGAGGAGAGGAAGGAGAACGTGAAAATCTAGGATGCTGCTGGAAACTTTAATCTCTTCCCTTACATCCCTTTCCCTGCATAGAAATGGAAGCGGCACCCCGCTCCATCCGGAGCGTAGCGGCTAGTGCCCAGCTCCTGGGGAAGCCCAGCTGCAGAGCCCAGGGAGGAGGCAGCCGCTGAGCCCGGCAGCGGAACGAGAATGTGATGCTTGAAGAAGCTTCTGCCCACTTTGTACAGGAGGGATGGAGACCCCCAAAGCACTCAGGCTTCTGGTAGAGCTCTCGAGTCTGTTATCCTGTCTCAGATGCGTGCAGGTAAGAAATGGTTATTCTTCTATCTGCTTGTAAGAAGTCGCATGGCTCTTTCACTATCCTCACTGTAAGTGAATCTTGTTATTACTTGACTGTTTTCCAAAGCATCTATGCAGCTGTGGTCTCTGGGAAGGGCTGGGGGCTTGGGGAGGGATTTATTTCGCTGTGCATATGCAATTCAGAAAAGGAAACAAAGCAGGATGCACAAGGGCTTGCAGATGCTTTGGCTCAGGTTTCCTATGTTTCTCAAGCGCTGCAGTGACCCTGTCAGGAGAGATCCTTTGTTTCTGTTCTTTGCCAATTGACTGATAACCCGTATCGATGTTGTGGACAGATGATTTATAGCCACATGGACCTGGGTTGGTGACTGCAGCACAGGCTGTTTGCACTAAAATTTAGTGGTGGAGATGGTCAGTGCTGGGGGATTTTGGAAGCGCCTATGGGAACTGGCAGCAACTAATCTTTCATTAGAAGGGAAGCATATTACTTGGACTGCAGTTCTTTTGTTTATGTTCTGTCTCCAAGAAGAGCGGTTTCAGGCTTTCATATATAGCCTGTTACTAGTCCATCCCATCCCTCTAGCGCCTGCAGGCTTACATGTGTGTGCAGATGCACACTAAAAGCTAGGGGTTGGGGGACCTGGATTATGGCTCAGTCACCTGTTTGGTGCAGTCACAAAGGTGTAGCTTAGTTCACGTTCCTCTCTTTGAAAAGAGCTTTGAGATCCTCAGATAAGTCCTTCAGCGTTGTTGGTTCACAGACCATTATGTGGGCTTGCAACAGCCTGATATGTGCAGATAGATGGATTCTTGGCTGAAAAGGTTTTCCACTTAAATGCTGTTTTACCTCTGCATCCCCTTATGCATACATACCTGATATCCGATCTGCTGTTTCTGAACCATGTCAGGAATTCATCTTCAATATGCAGTGTCACATTCTGACTTCTGGAGGGTGATGCTGGAGCTTGGCCATGGTTGTCAACACCTGCTGGACCATACTCATAAGCTTGATTTGAAAATTATATTTGGCATGAGTAGGTGTCGTTCTTGTCAAGTATCTGTGGGAACTATCCCTGCTTATCCCAGAGGTGGATTTGATTTAATTCCAAATTTTTCTCTTCCTCATTTCCAGAGAGGAGTGAAGCTAAGAGAAGCAGAATTACTGCATTTTGAAAAAAGCCATAACCATTTCCAATAGTTAGTATTCCTTATTTGTACAGCTCTGTTCTGTGAATTAGAGCTCCTTGTTCTATAAAATTAGTAGAAATGTTCATATAGACATATTTAGAAATGAATTAAACTACAAGGAGTGACCCAGAAGCATGTGCAATTTCTTCTTTTCACTCTGGGTCTGTGAAGACCTTGCACCTGCCTGCACACCGTGTAATGGTGTTGAAGTGGAGATCCCTATCTCTTAGCCAGCAGTCAAGTTATAACCACCAAAAACAGCCTACAAGAGGAAATGCAGTTTTGGGGCTGGACAGGATGTTGGAATTCTGAGTGCTTTGATTTATATTTTTTGTTCTTAGCTATTTAACCCCATTTGGATAACAACACTAGAGGCCATATCATACTCACATGTTTTAAAAACAAAATCCTCAAAAAGCCTTGTTCGATTTTCTTCTTTAGGCATTTCCTACTTTGTATACAGATGTTTATTGCTATTTTAACAGGGATTCCTGGGGGCACCATCCCGTCACATAAAACACATCTCTGTTGCTGCTGTGGCCACAGATGGCTTGCCCTATACATGGAGAAAGAATAAGTGGTTATTCATTATTTTTCTTACGAGTAACAATGATTTTCCTCTAGCTTTTCTTTCCATAGGCATCTCACTCAGGCTTCCAATTCCATTGGAAACAGACAAGCAGAACCTTGTAACATAGTGCTTTGATCAAGGGTAAATCTCTGCAGGCCAGTAATTATTCATTTCATTGTTAATGGGCAGAGCTGTGATTGGATTTGAAGAGGAGCAATGGGGAGAGCAGGGAAGAGGCTGGTTACTAGGGTGTGTTTGCCTAAAGCAGCAAAAGGCCGAGCTGCTTTTAGGACATGCCCGTGTTTATTTCATCGGATAATCATCTCTCTGCTTTTGCTCTGTTTCTTTTCCCAGGCTTTCCTGGGATCTCAGCCCAACCAAAACCATTTGCAGAGCGCAGGTAAGAACAAGAAGTTATTAATTCAGTCATCGGGCAGATTCTTTCCTGCAGTGGTGATCTGAGACCATAGGTACGATGAACCACTGCTACCTGGCATTCTTCCTTTCTTTCCATCACTTCTTCAATCTTTTCTCCTGTGTGCCTCTACGTCTGTTTATCTTCTTCCCCTAAATGGACAGACTGCTTTCTTTTCTTCATGTCTAATACTCTTGCAGTTCCATACTCCTCCCACGTGTCCTTTTCCTTTCATCTCTTTCTCTGCCTCCTCCTTTTTTTTGTGCATTCACGTTTCCTCTGCTCTAATAACTACTGAATTCTCATATACCACCCCCCCACCCCCAGGTCCCAGTTGAGGCAAAGCACACAGTGTGTTTTCTGGACACCTACCTGTAACTGCTTCTCATTTTTGTACCTTCCAATTAACCTTCAGCTGTCACTTACCTGCTCTAGGCTTGGCAGTGGCTAGAAGGCAAATGGCATGAGGCAATGTTTCTTTGTACCCTTGCTGTTTATCCTGTATGCCTTTACAGCAGACGGGTTTTCTGAAAGTGTTGGCTTCTTTTTTTTATTTTTGTTCTTTTTGTTTATTCAATGAATAGAGATGTAACTGTTATCCATTTATGAGTCTGCTTTTCCCATGTTACAGACTCTAAAAAGCCCACCCTCACACAGAGTCGGGTTCTGTTTTCCCTCTTTCTTATTTCAGGGTCATGAATGGACAGTTTTCTTCTTTGGTTAAAGACCGTATTAAATTAATTGTTGGGATCTTTTTGCATGAGATGTTTCACATGGGCACTGGCCTGGAACATTGTCACCTGCACTTCCCCCCAAAACAGGTTCCCTTTCCCTTCCTATATATTGGCCAAGTTCAGATGAGCTAGGTGATATGGTAATGTGTATAGGGAACATACATACAATGAAATACAGTGTCATTTCCCACCTTCCTGTTTTATAGAATGAAATTATAGCTAATTTTAAACTCTTCTCAGTTTCAATCAATTTAGACAAGCAATTAATCTTCTAAAGAGCCTAGGATCAAATTTAAAAGAGTATCTTATTCCAATGCCAAAGCAGGTGGGGAAGGAAGTGGAGGAGTGTGTGCCAGGCTCAAGTACTGCTCCAGTAAGTGAATACATCTGTTGAAGTAAACGGTAATGGGAACCAGTTCAAATTGTCCATGTTTGGACCCAGAGTTAATAAATTTCCAAGGTCTGGGCAGTTAATGACTTCAGATCAAATTGTGTTTTAGTGCGTATTATAAACATTCTTTGAGCAGCTGCCTTGAAGAGTGATTGAATTAAAACCAAGCAAGTAGGAATCAAGACTGCAAAGACAGGATGTGTTTCAGGAGATCAGCTGCTGTCTCCCGCATTGTCTGAGCCTTGCTGTGTGATGCCTTAAGTGATGCTAACAGCTCCCTTCCTGTGCCCAGCATCCAGCGTGTGTGGTGTCGGTCCTCTTGGGTATTACAATGGCTCGCTGGCAGTCACTGAGGCCGGAGCAGCATGCCTCAACTGGGCAGAGTTCCCCGATTATGTTCAGCAGTACCCAGATCGTGGCTTGGGGGACCACAACCACTGCAGGAACCCAGATGGGGGAACTACACCCTGGTGCTTCTACCGGCTTGCGTCGGGGGCCATCGGCTGGGCTAACTGCGACTGTAACCAAGGTAAGGGCTGCTGCATGTCCCTCCCAGTGCCCAGGCTGCACTGTCTTGGGGGGGGCTCAGGCCAGAAACGTGTGCTGCACAGACTTGCAAGCGGCAGGTGGGACACCCTATGAAAGAAGCACAGTAAAATAACTGTCCTGAATTGCTGAAATAATTAGGACTAGAGGCTAGCCTGTGTGGGAGAAGAACGTCTCTATATAGTAGGGGGTGGATTTAAGATGCTGTACCCATAGTGCCTTGTATAGATGTTTTCATTCTCATACAAGGAGACTTCTTTTTTTTTACTTTGAAAGCAGTTTAAGTTATGTGGAAAACAACCCACTCCTGCTCCTTAAGTGTCCGTATCAGAGCTCTCCTCATGTAATTATAGCAGTTCAAATACAACAAGGAAAAATATTCTGTGGTTAGGTTTGTAAATCTTCTGTCCAAGGTAGGGCATAGGCTTACTTTAAAATTCCTCACAGCGTTGGCACAAAGACTGATGCTTATTTTGATGCATCCAAGGGAGCTGAGCACTCTCAGTACCCTGACTCCAGTGCAGCACTCTTGAAAATGTTCTGTTTGTCCTGTTTTCTCACCTTCTTCCCTTTTCCTGCGTTTTGCAAAGCAGGTAAAGCATTATTTTAATAAATAAAATGACAAAGTCTTTTCCCTTGTCAGTGGAAGTACTTTCAAAGAAGGCTTCACTAAAGACAAGGATACAACAAGTGTAGTTGTGCTGCGTGCCTGCATTGAGGTACTACACACAGAGGTGTACCCCTCTCCTAGTACGTAATTGAGGGAGGAGATGTGCTTTCTAAACAATTGTAAGTATTTGTAATGCAGTGGGAATTGAAATGGCATTTATATTGGCACTTCTTTTTCTTAGAGAAATTAAAGAAGATTCACCTGCTGTTACTGAACATCTAGGTGTAGCAACAGTGACTCTCCTAGGTGAGGTGATTGACAGAAAATAAATCAGTGGAGCATCATAAGAATTAGAGACCCTGCCATTTCCATACACCTTTTCATGTAAAGTGACTCCCATTTCACAAAAGGAAAATCCTGGAGCTTGTGGCAGAACCCAAGTTTCCTGCTGATGTTGCCATGGGTTTGAAATGGATGTAGCATCAGCCATTCTCCCAGGCAGCCATTGCTGGAACTGGCAAGGTGCCGCAACCGGCACTCCTTCCTACGAGTCACTTCAGTGACAGCACCAGCAAAACAGGGATGAGGAAAGCCAAATGCAGTACACGTCCAAGACTTGCTGGTCTGAAACCTCCATCAGAAGATACCAGCTTTTTTTTTTCCTTCTCTTTTGGAAGGTGCTGTGCGGTTGGCTGAAGATAGTAGTGTGGAGCTGTACTTCAGTGGACTCTGGGGCACCATCTGTGCTGACCGCTGGACTGACTGGGATGCCAGTGTTGTCTGCAGGCAACTAGGTCTCAGGTGGGAACCTCAGTCTGGTTGTGAAAGTTACATGCTCATGTGGCCTTGTAAATAACAGCCTTTCTGATTACAGTCCCTCTGGCATAGTGCGTTGGCTGGGGGAGAGGAGTTTGTTTTGTGGGCTCATTTCCCACTTACCAGGGTCCTTTCCTACTGTCTTCTTTCCGTGGCTATTCCAGACCCCAACCAGCATTTGCAAAAACTCTTTAAAACAGTAGTTTCTGCTTGGTGTTCCAGAAGTGAGGAATGAGCTGTGAGATTGTATCCCCTATTTAGCATTACTAGATAGAGTTTGTGTAGTGATCTATTAGAAATTTTGAGAGTGTAAACCCTCTTTGGGAATCTGGGATTTGGACCTTCAAACTTACAAATAGCACGGGAGTAAGGCCCACAGAGAAGGAAGATGATTTGGCTATTTGGACGTTTGAATCTGTTGATAGGTTTCTTCATCACTCTCAAATGAGGGTGCTGTTTCTGACCAGATCAGATTCTGTGCAGTAAGAAGACAAAATGGGTTAGATGGTGGGAAGTGCTTTGCACTTGCTTGTGCTTTCTTGTTAGACTGTAAATAGCCATGCCTTTATGCACTTCCAATCAACTGGGCTCACTGGGATGTGAAATGCCACAACTGGGCTGGAGAGTCACACGAATTGAGGGGAACTTGTAAATCAAGCAGTACTATGACCTTTCATTGCTTTCTCCATACTAGTGAGATCGGCACAGCTGGGAAGAAGAGTCATTCCGGACTGTGGCCTGTTCCCCTGCACCTGCAGTCAGCAAACTGCCATGGGGATGAGAAAGCCCTGCTGCAGTGTGGCTATCGGGAAGCTGTGTCAGGAGCTTGTAACCAGGGGAGTGCCATGGTAACATGTGTCCCTCCGGAAGGTAAGTCTCCAGGGGAGGTTCACTCCCTCTTTCTTTTGTCAGTGTTGCTGATAAGATGTAAAATCTAAGGTCGGGAAGCTGTGGAGAGACAATCAATCAATGGAGCATGTTTGTCTTTCACCTGCTATACAGATGGCTATCTTCCTTCCAGTGGAAAATTATCCGTCCTTTCCCAATCCCAAATACTCAGAGAGGGCATACTTCTGTGACCATTGAAAGATGGCTGCTGCTTATGACCACATCCTCTTTTTATCAAAAAAAATGGTAGAGTGGGACATGAGCATCCGAAGACCTCCTCTGGCTGCTGAATGGTTCTACACCCTGAACTGCTGGATATGCTGTGTCTCTGTCTTATTCTGTTGTGCTTTCTTTCCCTTTCTTGAAGCACAGGTGTAGGTGCCCCGCTGCGTTTAGTTGGGGGAAAGGAGAGCTTTGAAGGGCGAGTGGAGGTTTACCATGATGGCAAGTGGGGTACCATCTGTGATGACCAGTGGGACGACCGGGATGCAGAAGTAGTTTGTAGGCAGCTGGGACTCAGGTAATTTCTCTGCTGTACGTCATGGATTGGTAATAGAGGCAGGCAGAATGAGGAACGTGAGAGCATGTCCCTTCATGGCAGTACCAGCCCTTTCTATGGAAAGTGTACAGAAAACCTGGCAAAGATAGTTCTGGACTGATCATCCTATAAAGGGATTTTGTGCTTAATTCCTGTCAGCTTTATGGGTTTATGCCATGAAAAAAAAAGAAAAAAAGGTGGTGCACCCCTATCCAAGATCTGTTTGTGTTTATCCTTGTTCGTTATGTTCGCACGCATGCCCTAATGCAAATCTTCTTGTCCTCAGTGATAACTTTTCATGATGAATTCCATATGTGAACTGCAGTTGTTTACTTGGTTAAGTTTAAATACATCCAGTTTCAATGGCTGCCCTTACCCTCTTCAGCCAGGAAGCAAGAGAGAGCACCTTGTTCTCCTCTATGCCATTCAGCACTTCACATGGGAGCTGTTGTATACTGAGCATTCTTGAAATTCAAATCAGTACAGAATTGTTTAAAATAGGCAATTCCATTTTAAGATACGTTCAACCTTGGGAGTTTTCCCTGTTGCTGAGATTGAAACATCATTGTCCACAGAACTCCCCGGGTGTCTGAACTGTTCATGTTGTGGGCACATTTTTGTTATGTGTTGGAAGGTCTTGTTACAGTTGTTAACACCGCTCTGTCCGAAATACAGATTATCTATGGGAGGACGCTGGCTTAGTGTAGGAGAGTCCCTGTAGGAGAGAGGAGAGGCAGACTCTGACCACGCAAGACTGTGATGTTCCTTACTGTGAGCTTATCTGCTTGTACAATTTGCAGTGGGAACCCAAAAGCCTTGTCATGGGCTCACTATGGGCAGGGATCTGGCCCAATCCTGCTGGATGAAGTGGAGTGCTCAGGCAATGAACTCTCACTTGACCAGTGCAAGAAGAGTGACTGGGGACAGCAGAACTGTGACCACATTGAAGATGCTGGGGTCTCCTGTGACCCTTTCACAGGTACAGATCTACAGCTCTATGCCACTCAGATGTGGTCTGTCTTACTCCCACATTACACAGCTTCCTCAGCAGGTAGCTCCCCAGCTTCAGGATCCCACTGGGCTTCTATGTATGACTCCCACAAGGGCTCCCAGATCTGGAGGCAGAGAGCAAGCAAAAGGTGGGAATGGATCAGAACCAGGCTTGGTGCTGTTCCCATTGCTTTCCACAGGTGGCATGGAAAGGCCGAGGTGAATCCTCCCCTGACAGATGGGCATGTTTGGGAGCAATGAATGTTTGGGTTTTGAGTAGCATTGGACTCGGTTTCTTTCACTGATGGGCTGTAGAGAGACTTCAGCAGTGGGACACAGGCAGTTTGTTTTCACCCCTGCTGAGCACTGACCTTTCCTTCTCCCACTTCTTGCAGAGGGCACTGTCAGGCTGGCTGGTGGCCGCAGCCCCAGAGAAGGCAGGGTAGAAGTTTATTACAACGGAGACTGGGGCACAGTATGCGATGATGGCTGGACAGACCTCGGTGCCCAGGTGGTCTGCAGGCAGCTGGGCTTCAGGTAGGACTGAGAGCATGTGTAGTGTCTGTGCTTCCTAATTTGAAGGATTAGATTCCATCCCCCTTCACTGGGATAGGCTGGACCTTACTTTCTTCAATGCTGGCTTTATTAGAAGGGTTATTACCATTATACAACTTTCATTCAGGAAAGATTAATAGGCATCCACACCTTTTCCCAGGGGGAAAAAACCCTCTAATCTTTATTATGTCTTGCCTGGGCCTGTTTTGAAAGCAGGTAACAGGCTCGATACTGTCTTTATGGACCCCCTCACCAAAGTAAGAAAGTTCTCTCAATACACCTTAAATTTCCAGGTGTATCAGTTCAGCACTGCCACCTCCTCTGCTCTGTCAGCTAAATGATATCACAGAGCTGCTCTGTCAGCAAAACACATCACCTGGTTCAGTAGCTGAACAAAGACCATCAGAGCAGAAGAGAGTGGTATTTGCGATTTTCATAATGCTTTTCTTTCAGCCCATTGCTGAACTGTTGTCCCTCCAGGTATGGTTTTGGGGAAGACTTAAAATCAGGATACTCTAGGGTTTTTTTGTGGATTTTTTAGCATGAGTAGGGTATCCTCATAAAATTTCAGCTTTACAGACTGAAGAAAAGACTAAAATAAGGTCTTCCCTTAGAGTTCGGCTGCTTACTGTGTTTGTCATCTCTTGTAGTGCCTAAAAGTTTGCAGCTTTCTTCATTTCAGATCCGGGTAGTTGCTTCCTGTAAAAAGAAGCAGAATTCATTAATTATTGGTAATTTTGATGCCTCTTCCGCTAGCCCCTCCCCAAATTGATGTACCTGATGTCATGTCTGCAAAGCAGCCTCTGTGCTATAGCTGGCCCTCTGTGCTACTCTGACTGTGCCTTTGACCAGACATTAGCAAAAGGACTGGTCTGAGAGGGCCTCCCTGAAAACTGAAGCTGGTGAGATGTGCAGGATGCTTGGCTGCCATCCTTTGTGTCCTTTGTTTCCCTTTGGGTCTGAGCTTGGATCCCTCTGTGGGATTAGTAAGTTTTAATGAACCTGATGTTATGTTCTGTTTCCTTTCTCTCTAGTGGTCCTGCTACCCTGGCCTCTGAAGGGGATTATGCTGCTGGCCAAGGCTTTATCTTACTGGATGATGTGGCTTGTGTGGGGACAGAGCTGTCCCTCCTGGACTGTCCCCACAGCAACTGGGGGCAGCATGACTGCTCACACACTGAGGATGTGGGAGTCCGCTGTTCCCCCGAGAGCAACACAGTCATGGATGGCACCCTGGGTAACTCACTTTGCCTCTTGCCCTGGACGGTGGGGTGGCGTCACCTGCTTGTCTGTTCCTTTGGAAACTCTGGCAGATGTGGGAGTTTCCTCTGTGCTGTCTCAGTGAGGGGGCTGCTTTTTGAGGAGGACTCTTAGGAATGATCCCTGGCTGTCTTGAGGTACAGCCACAGAGCTGTGGCTCCAGCAGAGGTATGGCCAGGCCTGCAGAGAAACAAATCGAGAGAATTGTGCTGGCAGTCTCTAAAACAAACCTGAGGGGCTGAGGAATGGTGGCTGCCTTAGTGTGCCCTTGCTCAGTTGTGAGATGCCTCAGCCTCATGTCTGTGGGAACACAGGACCCCTTTAACTAGACCCTTTAAGAAACTGGTGTAGCTATGTTAGTGTAACACCTTGCCAAGACAAGAGGACTTCAGAGGTGAGGGGCTGTTGTGTGGAAATTGGCACTCTCTTGTGTGGATGGCTCACTTTTAATTAAAACTGTGAATGTATTTCAGGTTAGAATAATTTCCTTTTTCATATGAGGCCTGATACTCTTCCCTTTTTCTCTTACAGAAGACTTTCCAATTTGGTTGGTATTTTTTATTGAAATAGACGGCACCCAACTTTTTTGTTTTTCCTAGGTGTAGAACTCTTCTCTTGTTTAGAATATTTTGTTTAGAATGTTTTATAATTTAATGGATTTATTTCCCAGGCATGTTTAGGCTTGTCCACTCTTGGCACAGGAGTTAATAGCTTTCCTTCTGTTCTCGTTCTCCTCTTTACTCAGCTTTCAGAATATGATCCACTAATTATTTCCAGTATGTGTTAAATAAATTAATATGTATGTAGTGTTCTGATTCAGCACAGAGGTGAAATGAGGGACATAGTCTTCATATAGAAACACTCTTTTGTTCCTTTTTAGTTTTCTTTTTTTTTAAGCTTGCTGATGTCTGGGATTCATCTTTTCCTATAGAACCCAAGTTCTAGGCACATCACTGTCTGGTGTTTTCGCTTGCAGCAACCCATGTGTTTTCTGCTGCAGGGCCTCCTGTGCGGCTGGTGGATGGAGAAAGCACCAAGGAGGGACGGGTTGAGGTATTCCTGAATGGGCAATGGGGCAGCGTCTGTGATGACGGCTGGACAGACAAAGACGCTGCAGTAGTTTGCAGGCAACTGGGATTCAGGTAACAGCTCTGGTACATGCATCTTATAGATAGAAACAGCTCTTGGGGATTGCTTCTTTCTAGACCTGGGGGCTTCATTTCTTTGTTTTGGCATATCTGCCATATGCTTGAGGGAGTAGGGTCCTATTCTCAGAGTGCTTCAGCAAGTACTGTACTACTGTCTATGTGCAGAGTGACGCATAAATAATATTTCTCTTAAAATGTGCTGGTGCATCAGATTCACCTGCCTCCTGCTTATTGTAGATTAGTCACTCTCTTTCTAATTGCAGTGGTACAGCAAAAGCCAGGCCAATGGCTTATTTTGGTGAAGGCCATGGGCCCATCCATCTGGACAACATAGAATGCAGTGGCACAGAGCACACCCTGGGGCAGTGTGTCAGACCTGACACAGGGATTCACAGCTGTTGGCACAGTGAGGATGCCGGTGTGATCTGTGACTATGTGGAAGAGAAGGTCCAAGACATGAAAACAGGTGATGTGCCCATTTCTTCTAAGCAGAAATCTGGGGCTCCAGCTGTAGTATCTCTGCATGCTTTTATACTTTTCCCCTGTAGTTCTTCTCTTCTTTGGATGAAACTTCACCTACAAAATAAGCATGTCCTGTCCCACACCGCCTACTTTTTGCTTGTTTTCATTATGTCTTCTTAGGAGCACAGGGTGCTCCAGAATGAGGAGCTCCACCCGTGTCAGGCCTTTCAGCCTGCAGAACTTCCCCACAGCCAAGTCACCGTACCCTTCCTTAAAGCCATAACCACAAGCAGACTTTGGGGTTTAGAGCACTGAGGAAATAGCTGTAGAGGTCCCATTCCTGGTATAAGATTACAGATGCTGGAGGTAAGCACCTCTACCAAAACTGAGCAAAACTGTGAGATCAAATCTTCTATGAATTCCCTACGCACAACACAGCACAGTCTGTTACTATGAGGATTAATGCTCTCAGGGAAGGCTGATGGTATTTAGCTCTGTGACAGCAATTCTTGATACTAGCTAAGCTGAACGTATCTACTCAACTGCTCTACCTTTGCTGTGCAGGTCCAGAATCTGGTGTGTGTGGGATGCGCCTGCTTCACCGTCGCAAGAAAAGGATCATAGGTGGAAACAAGTCTCTCAGGTACTACCTTGTATTTGCCGGGAAAGACAGAACTGGTTCCAGCTTTCCTACAGGCTCTGGAAACAGCCTGGCAAATGCTGAATACGTTCACACATTTTCACTGGTGATTTTTGAACATGATTTGAACCAGTGGGCCCATCTAAGGGACAATGCACACTAGCTGAGCCCAGATGAGGCAGAGTGGATGGGGAAAGAGGAAAACAGCTCCTCTGTGAGTGATGCCTATTATTCCTTCGTTTCTTTTTCAGAGGTGGTTGGCCATGGCAGGCCTCACTACGGTTGAAGGGTTTTCGTCGAGATACTCGTCTGCTGTGTGGAGCAACGCTGATCAGCAGCTGCTGGGTAGTGACTGCAGCCCACTGCTTCAAAAGGTGTGTTTGTGAGTGGGACGGCCTGAGGGATACTCAGAGATGAGCAAGATAACCTATACAAGGCTATCCTCCCAGCCCAGTGGAACCACATGAGCAAAGTTACTAAAACAAGACCTTCAGGTTATGATGTATGTGATCTTGGAGCACTTCTGGGGATGACTCAGTAAAGCTTGCTTTATCCTTCACTGCTTACACCTGCCCTCTTAACTTTGAGGCTTTACAAAAAGGCATCCAGCACTTTGCTATTCTTCAGTGCTTTAAGGAACTGTGAACTCAAGGTCACATGCCTTGCAACCATTGTAGACCTTTTTATAGGAGAAAAGAAAAAAAGAAAAGTCTAGTGCATGGGACACCCATTCACCCCAGCAGCTGGCATTATCACATCTGCTAAAGAGGTCCCACTGTCTGGTAACTGGCACTGTTTTACCAGTTTGTCAGGACGTGGTTCAGTCTTACAGCAACTGTGTGAGTCTGTTTCTCTTCTAGTAGGATTATTAAGACCTTGAGTGTCTTTTCTTCCAGGTTTGGTGTTGATGTGCGGCGCTACCTGCTGCGGGTGGGCGATTACCACACAGGCGTGAAAGATGAGTTTGAGAGGGAGCTGCCCGTGGAGCGGATCGTCCTCCACAGGAACTACTGGGCCGGCAGCAACGATAATGACATTGCCCTGGTCCGGATGCGGGGCAGAGAGGGGCGCTGTCTCTCCTTCAATCACCACGTTCTGCCTGTCTGCCTGCCTGACAGGAGAGAGAAGTCTGACATCAACAGGCAAGCTTGCATCATCTCTGGCTGGGGAGACACAGGTGAGTGATGGGGCTTTGAGGAGGAATAAAGATAGGGAAGTCTGGGTTCAGGAGCCTACATGGGCCATTAATTTATGTCTGCACAACTCAAGGCCATATTCTCACTGCTCCTATTGTCTGTGCCAGCACATGGTGTCAAGGAGAGGCGAAGTGAGGTGATTTTTGTGCCATTGTGTTTTCTTCTGATTTTGAGGCTGCTTGAGCATGCCCATGGTGTAAGTTTTGGTTGCCATAGCATCCTTCTGAAGCTGCGGGAGAGATCAATGCTGCCATCTGGCCACAGTCCTCTCTTTCTTCCCCCTTCTCCACATGCTTGCCCACAGCTACATGTTTGCCCCTTTTCTACACATGCTTGTCCCCCTTAGGCAGCAGCCTGTGCAGAGCTGGTGGATAAAGCCTATGGGAGGCCCCCATGTTTCCATGACCTCCTGCCTTCATGGTACTGTAGTAGTGAAGCTGGGGCTTAGAAGTGGAAGGAGTCTCTCTCAGACAACCTTGCCCGATCACCCTGGGTATTGCTGCAGGGACAGTTGGGCTCTGAGGCTGGTTTCTGCAGTTGGTTCAAGACAGCCTGTACCCGTTCTCTTGCAGCACATTGCTATGGAGCTTCCTAGGTAAAAGGGAGCAGGGAATATTCTAGAAAGTATTAATTATTAAATACTTAACACTCTCAAGGTGATGTTTTAAAATGCTGGGCTTGGTGGAGTCCTGACATGCATGCATTAGCGAAGTCTAGAGACAGCTTTGAACTCTAAACAAAGCTTTATAACCAGCTGTCCAGTCCTCCCCCATTTGGGACTCAGAGATGCAATGTAGGGCTTTGGGCAAGGAGGCCTTTCTGGGGCTGCTGTCACTGGAGCAAAGCCATATGTTCAGAAAGACTTGCTGCCAAAAGGCAAATAGCCGCATGAGCTTGTCTGTTGATTTTGGGCTTACCCATCCCTCACAGCTGCTAACCCAAGTGTTTAACTGCAAATATACATTTGTCTTCAGAGTGAGTTGCACCAGGTGCACATGTCACTTCAGGGTGTCTGGAGAGGATCAAGGAGAAACTTGGCCATGTAACTCCCTTAAGCTATAGTGGGACTTAATGGCTAGAATCCCTCCCATGGACGAAACCCATTTTACCTAATGAGAAGTGCAGTTACCTGCTACTTTGTGAACTTAGCGTAAACCTTGGGCACAGAAAGGTCATACTCTAATACAGCACAGGAACCTTATGTTCTGACTAACTCTGGGGTAATAGAGATTTGAGCAGAGACAAATCTGGCCAGAATGAAGTCAGCTCCCTTTGAATAATATTTGGACGTCTCTGAAATTCTCTGAGGATTGAGCACTTCACAGATATTACTGCATTTATTCTCTTGAGAAAACACTGCCCTTGTTTTACAGAGGAGGAAATGGAGGCTCAGAGAGGTGAAGTAATTTGAACAAGGTTCAAGTTACTTGTTGGCAGAACCAGGAGTAAGACTCATCCTTTGATGTTACCTCATTTTCCAACCTCTTCCCCCTTTCTTTGATCTTAAAGCTCTTTTTTGTGGTCTGGCTTGGCAGTACTGTTTTCTGGTTTTTCAGAGAGGCTGAGCTTGGCCTATTTCTGTGACACGGTCTTGACATTAAACGTACAAGCACCTGTTTTTGTGTGGAGCACCATTGCTCTAGAGCTTCCTGCTGTTGTCTGTAGGTGAATTGGTCTGGATGGTCTGTTCTGTTCCAGGGAAGTCCTATTCAAGAACCCTGCTTCAGGGGGTGGTGCCTCTTCTCCCACGGGAAGACTGTGAAGTTCGTTATGGGCAGAAGTTCACCAACCGCATGATTTGTGCTGGGAATCTCTCTGAAGAGAAACGGGTGGACAGCTGCCAAGGTGACAGTGGAGGGCCACTCATGTGTCAGAGATCAAATGGACGCTGGATCATTTTGGGGATCACTTCGTGGGGTTATGGCTGTGGGCGGAAGGATTCCCCCGGTGTGTACACAAAGGTCAGCAAATACGTACCCTGGATCAAGAAAGTGACCAAGCTAAAATGAAAATATCTGAGCTCTAGGAACTTCAACGTATGGTCCTTTTGCCCTGCAGCAGCAGAAGGCTGTGGCTTCTGGCCTGTGACTGACTGATGGAGATTTTTCTTGTCATTGGACACTGGGAAAAGACTTTAATGTAGAACTGGGAAAAAAAGAGTTAATGGCTGATTCTTTAAAGTCTCTGGTTTCATTTTAGTCATAATCTCTGAGCAGAGAAAACAGGTGCACAGTGGTAAGAATGATAAGTCTATGTTGCTCTGATTATCTGAGTCCTGTAATGCCATCACACTTGTTCCTTCACCCTGACACACAGAATGGTACAAGTGGAGAGATATCTGCCTCTGTAAATCTGTTCCTGTTTTTGTATGTTTGCATACTTGAAAAATGCTGCAAGGAGAGGTGAGATGCTCAGAATATAGCACCAGGCTCTGGCATAGTGAAAATCTTCAGCTGTTTTTTCATAACAGCTCTCTTCAATTCCAGGAATCAGAAGATTTGACCTAAGCTGAGGAACAGGCCAATGGGTTTTTTTTTCTTCCCCGTTATGTCTTTAGGGGGAACGTTCTCTCTTCTAAATAGTAGGTCTGCTCCCATATCATCCCTTTTAAGTGTCTGTCCCTGGTAAGAAATGCTTGTTCCTCCTGCTGTAATCCTGTATCACACATTTCCAGCTGCCAGATGCTATGGTTTTATTGCTGCTTTCTCAATATTAGTGGTTCTTTTGTGTTCTTTTTTTTTTTTCTTCCTTAAAGCAGCATCTCCTTGAATCAGTTGTTGATGTGAGAGTAAATCTTCATTTTTAAGAGACATAGCTTTCTTGCCCTTATGATTACTATAAAGAACTTAAAAATGTGACCTCAAAAAGCTGAATATTTTTCTTTAAATCCAAATGTAGTGTTAATCTCAAACATTCAGGTGTTGAGTCATGATTTAACAGCACTGTGGGGACTTTCTTTTGGTACCTCATCCACCATAGCTATTAGCTGCCCTTTATTTGTGATGTTAGTCTCTAATATCTCTGTCATCACAGTTCTCCCATGTAACATGGAAATACTCCTGGGGTATAGATACATAACAAACACAGGGTGTGAGCAATTTGCTTGAGGTGTAAAACAGTAAGTGTGCTGCAAAGCGGCTTACCACTTTTCCGAAGTGTCTTATTCTTGTAACCTCTGGGCTGTGCTTCCTCTCTTCTCTTCGTTGCACTATTTTACTTTTCATTCCTCTCAGTGGGAGTAAACTGGCTTAACTTGAGGGTGTGCAAGCAGTGCCATCAAGCTGTAGTTCTCAGCCTGAACAGAAATAATGCTGAGAGAAGGCAGAGCTTATTGAATACTTCAATTTCTTCCTTCCCTCTCATCCAAACAAATGAATAGAGTTTCCTCTTAGGCCTTAATCACTTTTCTAAGTTAATTTGTTATTCTTGAGTAGGCAGAAAAATATAAAAATAGGTGGAAGGGCTAAATGCATTGGCAAGATGACACTGTGCACTGCAAACTACTGTACATAGACAAGCCAGAGAGAAGACAGGTCTGCTCAGGAGTGGGGGCAGCAAGCTTTGACGTATAACCAAAGACCCAAACATGGAGTAATAATAGAGTGTGACACATAGAACTTGTGCCAGATGTGCATGTTTGGGGTTCGCTCACACACTGTAGGGTAGGCAATGACTGTGTCAGGCACTGGCCTGCTCTCTGGAAGGTCTGCACTGAAGGCACTGTGGTGTTCAGTACCTAGGTATTACCCAGGCAAGAACAGAAGGCAGAGCACAGCCTGCGGATTAGCAATGCCATGTTACAGGGCATGTGGTGACAGAGTCCTAGAAATTGCCTTGGATTCAATTAGTAGTGACCGCTTAAAGCTTTATTTGTCTTCTATAAAACAGCTTATAGAAGGTGCTGACCTGGCTAGGTGGCTGGTTTTTGTGTGTGAGTGCTAAACTAAACAGTTCCATTTCAAGGAATTATAGGACAGCTGGGTTACCAATGCTGCAATGGAAACTTTATTTTAAAAAAGAATTGTAGGAATCCTGACGACATGCAATGTCAGAACCCCTGCAAAGTGGCCTTTGAGACAGATAGGGTCTGTTTGTGCCTCTCCTCGAGGGGCTGACTGTCTGCAGTGCAGCTTGTGCTGATAACGGGGTTTGAAGGGCCAGGCTCGATCCTTGGGCAGCGCTGTGCCTGGCTCCACGCTGGCTGGGTTGTCCTGCAGCTGCTGGCAGAGACTCTCTAAGACACAAGCTGCAGACTGCTCCTTATCTCCCAGGAATTAAAATGACAGGAAGACCGAGGGCAATTATGTTACAGACCTCTGGTCTTGCAGGGGATTAAATGCCAAATTCCACGCTGGCAGCAACACTACCTGTCTGGGAAACATGGAGGGATTTGGCTTTTCTCTTCAGCCTCCCCCAGGCCAGCATGCTACAGCAGCTCAAATAGAGTTTCTGTGCCTTGGGTGCTGTCACCTCTCTAGTTTAACCTGGTTTCATCTTTCAGCTTATACCCATAGGCAACAGGCAAAGAAACACCCGAAGGATTGAAACTATGAGGTTATTTCCCTAAGCCTACTTAACTGGTTGCCATTCAGGGGTTTAGAATAAATTACCATGTAACACAAGTGGAACACAGGCCTGGCATTGCTTCTGAAATTCACATGTTCTAGGCCAAAATATTTCTTTCTCCTAGATCTTGTCACCAGGAAAGATGTGAGAATTCTTGCAAGTAACATCTCGCAAGTCCTGCATGAGCCAGGAGGAGTGAAGGAAGTATCTGATCTCCTTCGCCTAATTTTACACCTTACTGTAGGCAAGCCTGGCAATACCCTCCTCAGTTGTCCTAACCCATTTCAGAGCACCGCTATTGCTCTTTGCTGTTAAACTGGGGACTGTGACCCCAGCAAACTCAAGTGCTGTGCCACTGAGGCTTACTGGAACTGCCTGGTTGGATGAGCGGCAATCAGCCGCTCTAGGACCGTATTTTGTACACAATGTTGGCCAGCAGCAGATGTTTCAAAGGATAATATGTGTGAGTTTGTACTGAACAAGTTTTAACAACCTTTCCTTTTGGGGAATTTTGTTCTCAGCCCATTTGAATTAATTACTTGCATTACTATTATTATCATTAAAAACAGAAGTACAAGTATTCAGTCCTCTAGGTATTGTACAAACATTATGCACCATCCTTTTTTGATTCTTTTTTTCTCTAAAGCATGAGAGTTTATATGCCTAACTTTAAAAAAACTATTTAATGTAACCAGCCTTCATCTTCTGTATAAATGTTTAATCCAAATAAGCTCTCAGCCTCCATATTTTCTGGCAATGAGAACCAATATAATTTTATTCTCCATAGCGCATCATTTCTTTTTATGGTTCCTGAATTAATTGCCTTTTGTTTTCATTGAATCCCTTCTGTCCTTGTCTTCTCGGCTATGAGTCCTGGCTTTATATTCTCTGTTGCCCATTACTCTAGAGAGAGATTTTCTAAAACTGTGGCTTCTCTGTGTCTCTTCAACTCAAACTGTCTAGGTATCTGAAGACATGATGATTGTCTCTTCATATCTTCTTTTTCTGCTGGATCTTTAAGCGTTGGTAACCAGAACTGAATGCAGTTTGCGAGGGAAGGCTGTGCCATCTGCTGATTCTTTTCAATATTATTTTCTATAGTAGGCAATGTTGTGAGTGTTGTCAGCACTGTATGTGTATTATGTATGTACGCTGGAGCTAGCTTTAACCTTGCTGTGGTCTTGGTGGCAGCCTAGCTACAACGGGATGAAAACCCACCGAGGTTAATTCCCTTCGTGTCTCAGGCAGGCACAGGAACCCCTCCGAGTGCCGAGCGATTGCTGTAGGTATGTCTGGGGAACATAACACAGCTCTGAGCAGGGAGCACCTGAATAGATGTGTAGATCTTTGCCTTGGCTGACATACCTGAAGGGCTGATACAGTCCATCTTTGCAGTATTAGTCCCTTGGATAAGGCTAATGCACATACACTATTTCCAGGAGCTGAGACCTCAGTCCCTGCCGTTGGTGGCTGCACTGTGCCACGTGGATGCTGTGAGACAAGTTCCCATAGCAGTGTGGCACACGCTGGTTATGTGGGAAAGGGAATGTCACTAAGACTGGCCGGCAGCATTGGCAGGAATAGAACCATGGCTATGGTAAGGATCTAAGGAGCAGCTATTAGTGCTCCAGGTATCTCTCTCTGAGGGAATACCCCAACCCCAGTGCTCTACAAAGGCTGACCCAGTGCCAGCGTCTTCCTGACCTGCAGTGCCTGCGCTGGTTCCCTTATCAGCCCCGTCTTGACACCAGTCCAGGCTTTGGCTGGCTGAAGCTGGATTAAAGATTTCTCCCTTTCCTTTAGCTGAACACTGTTCTGATGATTTCTGTGAATTATATTCTATGCTGTAATTAATCAGGCAGCTGTTTATTAACTTGGACAGGATGTTGTTACCCTTGTAATCCTTGTACCCTTGTAGCAAAGAATAACAGATCAGTTCCTCAAAGGTATTAGTGAGCAACTGGGAACATGGATATTTGCTATCTCAACAGGGACCTGCCTGTTGTCTGTCTTTCTTCCTTTCTGAACCCAACATCCTGAAGTCTCTTCACCCAAAAAAAGCTGCGGTGATCCATCAACCACTTGAAGACAGATTTTTATGTGTATATTCAGCAATCAGATGAAAGCTTTGGGGAGATGAACTGCAATGTGGTATTTAACACCATGTTGATAGACTTGCTGGGAGTTTCTTGCAGCTAGAGGGAACTGAATGGGCCTTGTATGTAACCAGCTTGGGAACACTCCTTGTGGAACAAGGCACTGTGACCCAGATGAATGCACGTCTTGTGGGCTGTATTTTTATGTGGTAAGAAAAATACTTAATTCCATGTATCAAGGAGAAATATTCGGTTGTGTAGTAGCCCACTCAGTCGTATTAAAATCCCATTCTACAAACCCGAGGCCAAGTACCTCTAAAATCAGTCAAGTGCCAAAACTGTCATGTCCCCTGGATCAGCACCAATGGCTCACAAGGTATGCTAATAAATGGATTATACTGTGACTGTGTGGGGCTCTGTCTTATTTTTAATCAAGGAACCTGTTCAGGGGCAGGTTTTAGGATTTTTTTGAAGCACTGAATTAAGCTAATTAAATTTCTGTATTAATGTTATTTTTAGGGCAGCCTTAACGTGCTAAAGCATGTTACAAAGTCAGCATCTTGTTAGCTACCTTTACAACGAAACACAACAGTTCTTCAAATGCCACATTTTCTGGCGATTTGGAACAGGTGCAGATCGACTCTTTACACTTAAAACTTAACAGCTTCATAATTTGTGTTACAGATGACCTTTCTGTAGTACCTTTGAACAAACTTGTTCAGCATGATTTAGTCTCAGTCTAGGATTCATGTGTCACCACTATGAATCAAAGCCAACCTCTGGAAAAGGTGAAGTGGGAGGAGTGAAATGCAGTTTGAATGAGACACTGATGCAAGAATACTCTTCTCCCCCTTTTGCTCCCTGAAATCTGCATTGCTGTATAAAAAGTCTGTTTTGAAAAACAGTTCAGCTCCTTGCCAGGTCACTGCTACTGCACTGACTTGCCCGAGCCATTAGGGTTAGGTCAGGGCTTGGTGTAGCCGATACCTGCAGACTCCAAGTATTAAAATGTGTTAAGTTTGTGTGTGTGCTGCCTCCAGCCTGGTGCTGGGGACTGATGTGCACCCACTGCAGAAAGAGCTGCTTGTTGTTAAACCCCCTTCGCTTCATGTCTGCCTTCGGGTTTTTCTGCACCTGCCTACGTTTCCTCTCTTGCTTGTACAAAAGTAAGAGCCCATGGCTGAGGTTTTGTGAGAATGGACAGCTTGTGTATTGATGGAGGGAAGCAGAGTGCAGGCATTTCAGATGGCCTTTCAGGTCTCAGCTGACAGTGTTTCACCAAGACAGTTCTGTGACACTCTTGGGTAGTCACTGCCTGAGAAAGAAACAAAGTCAAAACTGTGGTTAAGGTTACAAGTCTGTCAAGTCTCGTGTCTTGTTATTAAAGCCCTTGACTGCTGCCTTCATGTGGGGAAATGCTTGGGAGGAGTGTATGGCATGAGCTTACTAGTTTTGGATTGTCAGCTGTAGAGTACCTGGCTTTGGACTTTGAAACTGAAATATGTATCAGGAGGAAACTGGGCTTTACTTCATGCAGTTTTATAACTAGAATAGTTACCACATTCATTGGGAGACGGGAAGGCGAGCATTCAGGTATCACCACTGACATTAAAAAAAATTCTTACTAGGGCACAATTTCCTCTTTCTAATGGATGAAGACAGTATAATGCTCAGATAACCTTGGGTTGCTGGGCTGGGTGCTGTGCCACTCTTAAACTGGCATGTCTAGAGGGGGTACCCAGCATTGGTAAGAGGTTTCTATGGGATTGTCTTTATGTGCAAAAGTGAAAAGAGGAAGTAGAGACAGCAAAATGGAGCTAAATACATGAAGGATCCAGCTGGAGTCATTTATGTTTAGAAAACCCCTTGGATTTAAGAGTTGCTGAAGGAGGACAGGAGTAGAACAGATAAATTCAAACAAATTGGTGAAACCCTGGTGCACCACTTGATCTTCCCCTCTCTGCTTTTCAAACCCCACACATTCTGCCAGAAATAAAAGGCACCTTTCTCTTCACAGATATTCAAAATGAGCCTGTCTCCTGAAAGTAAGAAACAACTGCTTTGGATGTGCTTTACCAAAAAGAAGCTGTGAAGCTGTGTTGCTCTGATGTCAGACAAGCAAAAGGTGTTGTTTCTTCTATCTGTTTTTATCTGTTCTGGCCTTCCTACAGATATCAGGGCTGCTGTGGCTCAAAGGGCTGAGTTGGAAATGGGTGTAACTCAATGCTGGGCTCATGTTCAGTTGCTGCCCAACAGAAGAAACACATGGGCAGGAATTAAAATTGCAGCAAATTAATCCTGCTGGGAAGTGTACGCAGAACATGTCGAGATTACCAGCCCATGCCAGGCCTGGGACTGAGGACCCAGCAGCAGGTACCTGCCAAAGTTTCCATGAGAACAGGTCATGCAGCGGCTTGCTGGCACGTTTGCCTCTAGTACTGGCCTGGACAGTGGGCCCTCCTCCCTGTGAAGGTAGGGAGTGTGGGAGAGATTTGCTGTGGCAATGTAACTGGACAACTCAGCTGAAACCACTTTAAAAGTCTGTACTTCTACTTTCTCCTCAAAAGCAGAACAAAACCCCTTCAAACACCCCCCCACGCCCCCTTCATTGCTGTTTAACTAATCTGTTCTGCTTAAAACTGAGCTGTATGCAAAGAATAAAATGCGCTTCTAAATGTTAGTTCCTTCCTTACTATTTTTCCCCTCCCTGCTTGCATGTACAAGCTTGCTGGAGATAAAGTAGGATTACAACCTCCAGTGGTAGGATGGAGACCTGTTTAAGAGGGGATGAGGGTACTATTCAGACTACTGAACACTCTGAGGTTTTTTAGAACTAGTAACCAAACACACCGTAGGAAAGCTCCTTTGCTTCAGGTTTACCACTTTGTTATCTCTAGCAGGACTAGGAAGGAGATTCTGTGATTCAGCACAACTATACTGAGGTCTCAACAGAAACTCTTTTAACTCCCCAGATATTTAAATCACAGCTAGGTTAAGACTTGAGAAATCTTTACTGTCCTACAAGGCTTGTCTTTGCAGTTACACAGGTTCAACAATTTGCTTAAACTGATGCAACTTTGTTGTTGACACTTGGGGGGAGGCACTGTTTGAATCATATGTCTGAAGAAATAAGAATGTGCCACTACTCACTAAATTCCTACTCCTATTCTACATAACCATCCTGACTAAAAATAGTTTGCTAGATTCAACACTGAATTTCATGACAGAATTACACAAATCTACTTTTCTTCCCCAAGAAGACATGGGAAATTGCCTTGGGAAATGTGTTAAATTTTCAGATGGTAAATTTTACTGGACTTTGTCACAGCATTTTGCAGGCACATGGCTGAAAATGAAGATCTGCCTAAAAAAGCTAGTAGCCTTTCAGTCAGCTCACAGAACAACCAGCCGTCAGTACCTTCTAAGGGCCAGTCACCTTCCTAGAGAGGAGAGCTGAAAACAGAAGCAGCTGATTTAATCTGGGAAACCCCAAGTCTCTTGAAGGAGGAGGATCCTGTTCAAAGAGCTTGTCTCCTGAATGCATCAGGGATACGACAGATGCAGGTAAAATAGAATGAGACAATCACTGTTGAAGCATCCAGGTAATTTTAAGGATCAACTGATTTGTTTTACAGAGCATCCTGCAATAGGTCCTACTTGCTCAAGTAAGTAGGTCTAGAAAAAAAGAAAAAAGATAAAATCTTTTCTCCCTCGCTTCTTACAGAAACAGAGAAGTGACTGAGAGGTGTTATCGCTGTATCTAGCTGCCCAGGTAATTTTCAGACATCGTGACATGCATAGTATGTTTGTTAGTCTCTCTTCTTTCTTACACGAAATGGGACAGTTAAACATATATGATTCAGAAAGCACTGACCCTTACCCACGCTTATGAGCACAAAACTTGTCAAGGTGTGTTTTCTTAAATGGAGCACTGCTGTGTGGTTGTAGCAACCATGCTCTTTGTGAGAGAGAACCTTATGTTGAATTGACAATTCAATTCAAAATTGAACCTCCCACTGAATTCTGGTGGGAGACAGCATTAATTAAATTTTTAAAATAAAAAGCTTGCATCCCTAACTCCAAGGTTAGATTACTTTTCTGAGAACAGCTCTGCAGAATACATACACTATTTTACTGCCTGTATAATATTGTACAGTGTTGTTCTTGCACTTCAGAATCAACTTTTATTAGCAATCTGTTATTCCTATACTTAAGTGCTAAGGTGCCTATTCTTTATATTTTGAAAGACTGAAGTGCTGGGAGGCAGCTATAGTGCAGGTTCATCCGAAGGAGCAGGTTTCATAGCACGTAGAAAGCTTCTGCTCCTGGAGGTGTAAGAAACATGTACATACAGCTGGGCAAAGGTACCTCTGAATTTGCTGGATTACTTCATTTAGCCAAGATCTGCTCACGTATATCGCAGAATAATTATGTCGGTCTTGACATGAACGAATGAACTGCCTCTGTCTCCCTAACAGTGATCCTTTACTTACTAACTCACCGTACCCACAACAGCAAATAGAGAAACCTGACTTCTAGAGCAAAGACATATTGAGAGTCAGCTACTGCAGCGCTTGCATCTTTTTTTATTGTGATTACCATTTTGGATTTCTAAAACTGCAGATTGATAGAGAAGGAATGTCACATTTAGAAACTTTCCTTGATTATTTTTTGGCAGACTGAGAATAAGCCAAGAAACATGTTTTGCTTGATGCCTGCATCAGAAGGGACTTAGAGTATTTAGGAAGCTTTAAAGTATATAACATTGCTAGTTAGGCTAACACGCTCTCTAGAGAAACTGAGTTATCAATTGCTGAGTTTCCATAAATGGGATATCTGACCGGCTCTTTAGACAAAGGAGAGATTGCTGCTTTCTCAGTCTTCTCACCTTAGCTGAGGAAATGTCCAAATGTGCTATCAACTGAAACAAAGAGGACTTACAGCATAATGGTTGTTTTCTTTCCCCTCTGAGAAATGGAGAACAGCTCTTTCCAGTTCCTTTTAGCTTGATGCTATGCCTTTAATTTATCTGTGAACTTATAGTGCATATTAAAGCCTGCCAGAATGTCAGCTTTGGTAATGGCAGAAGAAAGAACAGTGTGAAAAAGAAAAAAAAAATGCTTCTGCATTTACTGTGAAAGGAAGAAGAAAATATACTTGTAACCTGTGAAATACAAGATGCCAGACAAAATATGCTCAGTAACCCTTGCAGGCATTAGTATCTCTAAATTGCATCTTAAGCTTTCTGAAGAACATTAGTTGTGTTCATACATGTAGTCTTAGCCATAACTGTTGTTTCCTGCTTTATAACAGTAATTTTAACAGCTGTTGCAAAGTGTTCCCCTACTGACTCCATTTACCATGTATGTATGTACCAGTCACCTCACAAACAGTGAATTCACTTTTGAATAATGCTTTAAGATCAGGCATATGTTCGTATTCTGTAAGATTCCAAAGAGAGAACCTCGGACGCCATCAGTTCAAAGTCTCTGGTGGAGAGAATTAGTCAAAGATTGGAAACTGCTCAATCCAAATTTGTTTTCCAGAGCTTGTGATTCCTCAGGGCAGCTTTGCTTTCAGCATCCCAGTATGCAGTGTTTGGGAGAGCTCCGTGCACCTTGCACAGCCGCTTGTCTAATCAAAAGCAGCGCAAGGGGGAAGGAGCTGTGTGCTGTCCCTTCTCTTGTGCTAAAGCAGTATTCGCTCCATCTGTTCTATGGGCCCAGTGTTGTTGAAATAAATAACAATGGTAGTTGGTTGTAATGTCTCTGGAGATGTTTCGCATCTATTATTAACAGTGATCAGTATATTGTGAAACACTGATCTTCTAGGAGGAACAGGAACCTAAGATACTAGAATTATCTGCAGTTTGCCATAATGTCGTAGCACAAGAAACTGTTTTTCTGCACATGCAGTGTATTACATAGACATAGGGCCATATGTGAGCTTTAAAAATTTGCCTTTGCTTGTCATTTCTGAGTGTGTTATCGCACGTGAAAAGACAATGAAATCTTTGCCGAGTTAAAATGTGGCTGAACAGCTGGGTCCCACTGCATCAGCAGTGATAAAATCTCTAGAGTGCTTTATTTTGTTATGGAGTCTATGTTAGATTCAAGCCATAGCAAGGATGTGTTTTACTTTCCATGCGATCAGAAATAAAACCACGCTGGATATGACTTCTAGAGTACCACATGACTCACCAGCAAAAAGCAGACACTTCTGGGGTGCAATGCAGACTCTCTTTGATTTTTAGTCTCCAGTGAGAGCTGAAGACAGGAAACAAATGTAAATGTTGCAATTCTGCCTCAGGGTATGTGTGAGCCCTGGTATGTGTCTCCCTCATATGAAATGTTGCATTCTGAAAACCGTGTATAATGGAGGCAAAGGAATTTTGAACAGCAATTTCCTTCTGAAATAAGAGAGAAGAAAAAAAAAGAAAAAGTACACCCCTGTAAGGGAGAAACCATCTTAGTGGCAACCTTGTAATCTGTGCAGGATTTCTTAGTGAATTTCTTTCTTCCTAGCAGAGGACTGCTGAAATTGTCAGATACTATTTTTCATGGTCTCCTCAGCAGTGACTATTGTTTTTGTCTGTTGGGAGATCTGCAAAGGAAAATACATGTCTGTCTCATGCAATAAGTTGGCTGGAAAAAAATGGGTGAGTGTTTATGAACTCCTGTGCCTTTGCAAGCCATAGCCCTGAGGGCAAGGAGAAGCGAGTAATCACACCTGCACTCCCTCATGTTGGCCAGGGGAACAACAAACCCAAGTCTGGACTGCACAAGCTGGAAGACACATTTTTTTCAGGCTCCTGAAATACATTTTAAGATAGAAGTGCAAATGTTTGCCCTGCTTTTCTTCCTCGTAACTCTCACCACCTTTTCCATCCTTTCAGCCTGGGGTGTTTGAGAAAGCGAAAGCAAGGTTTCTTTGGAAACTTCCACAACTTATGGTATCCCAAGGCTGTAAGAAGAAGGAATGGGAATGAGAATTGCTCCAATTTTGTGCAGTTAAACATAATGTGCTGAGGCCCCTTTATACTTTGAAACAAGTCACATTAGTAAATCTTTCCCCGATTCCTCTTCTCCTCTGGCCTTTCTTGATATAATATGTATTCTCTACTGGATTCTGGTAAAAGCTGTGTTGCACATAGTGTTGATAACAATATTGGTAAGTAGGCTTATGCCATCACTGTATCTCTCTGCCCATTTATGTCGTTTCAAGTACCACAACATCTAGGTCAGGGTGCTGAATCTCACCTGTCGTTACCTCTTCATTCCTTGGATGCAATGTGTGTAGTTTCTTATTTTGCTCTTCTTTCATCTCCTTTCCCCCCATCAAAATACACTTCAAAATTTCAGCTGTATTTTTTGCATTCTTTCAGACTCCTACAATCTTCTAAGTAATTCTTTCCTCACCAGGGAGACACTTTTCCTGCAGGTGAAACCCTTCTTTCACGCAACACTCCACAAAATATTGTGTTACCTTCATCTATCTCTGTTTTCTCATGTGGCAGAGATTCTCTGCAACGCCTGTGACCCAGACTGCTACTGATGTAGTCCGCCAGAATTCCCATTATCGGGCAGGTGTGTCTCTCTCTCGAATTACTGCTAGTGCTGTGCACTAACAGGTCCTTTGGCAGTACAAATTCGATCCACTCAGGCATCAATGCAGGACAACTTTTCTGTCGGATTAGCTAGAACACAAGACAGACCTTGCCACGATGTGCTATGGCATGTTGTACCTGGCTCGCAGGGTGTCCTGCCTCTGCTTGCCTGCCTAGTGCACCTATGGGCTGTTGCCTTGGCGCATTGTGGGGACGTGTGTGGTAGATTGCTTGGAAGAACATCCTATTACCAACCTTAGCCACCACCTGGGAAAAAGCCTTGGGAGAAGCACCAAGCCAGAGTCAGGATGTCATTTGCAGCCTGGCATTAACCAACAATCAACATGGCAAAACCCATGAAAAGCCATTTTAACCTCTTTGTTTTCTTTCAGTATTCAGCACTGAGGAACAGGCAGCAACCCTGTGGCAAATGGGACTCGTTTTGTTATATGAAATTTTGTGCACATTGTAGAAACCTGTCTTCCTTGTCTTTTCTGTGCATTTGCTTCAAAGTTGTTGCCAGCTGCATCAGACACAAGGAGTTCAGGAGAAGGTGTAGGAAGGGACAAAATACCTGGCGTAGGGTAGTGCTGCGCCTGCCCATACCAAGGCTGGGGAGACAGTGGTGGTGGGCATACCCTGCCACGATGGACAGGCTGGGGAGCTGTGGCTGTCATACCCGCCTGGGAGCGTGGCATGCAGACGTACGCACTCAGACAGAAATGGTGGGAGCAGAGAGCCTGAGAGCTGCTTCTTGGCAAAGAGCCCGGCACTTGGCAGGGCACCCAGAAACAAATCGAGACAAAACAGAACCATCCCAAAGTAATGAAGGGATGCACTAAGCAAGGCTGGAATAGTGTCCCCTCATGCCATGCACCCCCCAGCTTCTAGAGACTGGGCATCTTCTTGGAGCATTTGATTGATATACTTGACATTGGGAGCATCATCCTGCTCCCCCATAGTTTCTTTTCTCACCTTGTTCTTACCTCCTCTCTTTACACCGGAGGATGCAAACTGTCCTTGAACTTGGGGAGTCCCAAATGCTGCCCTGGAGGATCCCTGCTGAATTTGGGAATTATTTCTGCATCTAAGTTTAAGAGATTATAATCCTCTTCAAACCACAGAAGAGAAGCCCTGCGTACAA
The DNA here is from genome assembly GCA_013400135.1 of Rhinoptilus africanus. Lineage (NCBI taxonomy): Eukaryota > Metazoa > Chordata > Aves > Charadriiformes > Glareolidae > Rhinoptilus > Rhinoptilus africanus. Next base: position 295,985 of record VXBO01000359.1, read on the forward strand.
GAAGCCTTCGTGACAGACAGTTGTCTTGTGAGCCCAGGTCAGAACCTGTACCCTGCATTGGCTCAGTCACTGAGGTGTCCACGTCAGCACCTGAGCAGGTAACTGCATCATTCCTCAAATTCTCATACCAGCTCATGCATGGAAATTTTCTCCTCCCAAAACCAAACAGCTCCTGTACCTCTGCCTGGTAAGACTGCAGTGGGCTATGCCTGAGGAAAGATATCCTTTACCAGAAGGATGAAGACAATCAAGTTTGCATGCTGTACTGTGACCGACTGTTGTTTTGATGTTGGCTATGACTTTGGGCCACTTTGGGTTGATCATGAGGTCAAAATTTTTGCTTCTTAGGTATTACACTGCATTTTGAGTTAGTCTTAATCCAAGTAATTTGGTGCAAGGTTAACAAAACTCCAATTCTGGTAAATTTGTAGGTGAGAGGGTACTAGGACAGCAGTGATGTTCTCAAACCTTGGATCACTGACAACAGAAAGGGGAAAAGAACCCATGGGCTAGACAGTGAAGTACCAGGCGTGGAGAATGGTGTGGTACCAGCTAGTTACCCTGATGAAGATCCTCCTTCAGACATCTGTGGAGAACTTTCTATCGGTAGCGTCACTTTGCACAAGCTCAGCACTGATATGCTGCCGTGGTGATTTTGAGGGTATCAAGTATCCCATTGCTGTTACCTTTATGGAACCAAGGTCTGAACGTTCTGGCTTTGCAGAACTGAAGGCAGAGCATTTTACTGCACTTGACGCTCTAAACCCCAAGGCTCTGCTAAGTATCACTCTCTGCCTCCCCCTGCACACTGTACAAAGGGACCAAGCACAGTAATTACTTAATTGCCCAAGTGTGTGTCATTAGCTCACAGGGTAATTACAACAACTATTGTTAATTAATAGTACTCTCTGCTAGCTGAAAACAGGTTCTAGGCAATTCTTGTATTTTTACTAAGGAAGAGTCTCTGAATTTCAGAGATCCTGAATTGATTTAATAGGCTTTGATACACGTATTTTTGCATAACCAACTATTAAAGATAGTATCACCCATTAGATGCCAAGCCTTGCCACATGTATGTGTGCATGAGTGTACGCGAGCTCTTCCTGTGAAATGAGAATGTAGACCGATGACCTGACGGCAAAAATTCTGAGAAAAAAAGCACAGCAAGCCTATTAATGTTGTGAGAGTTTATTTCGCTAAAAATGTTTTATCTGTGTAAAAAGACAAGAAGTGGATACTTTTGTTGTGTATCTTGACTGTTAACTCAGGTATCTCCCGAAGAGGATCCCTGAAAGGAACTGCCTTTTTAGAACAGCAGCTTTGGCCACGCAACACAATTAGTTAGATGGAAGACTGTGAGAAGGATCTGAGGAGGCAGCAGCTGCAGACTCTCCCTTTTTCTTTACCGGTAGGAGAGCCAGCGCCTTCGCTCAGGGCTCTGGCCCTTCCTAGAAGCCGCATTACCCAAGGAGGCACTGAAGGCTCTGACACTCGCGCATCCATCGACTCTCGCAGCTGATGCACATTTAGTAACGCGTCTTTGTGTTCCAGATCTTACGCTGCTGAGCAGCACACACGGCAGAACAAGCCGTGGAGGAGGTTTCCCTTGAGGTCCAAGGGGCAGCTCTTAAGATCTGCTACGAGGAGTTACCAAGTAACCTAATTTTTTTGGCATCGAGAGTGAATTAAGATGAGGGAGACGGTGCGCGCTCCCAGACGCAGCTCATTTGCTCTCAGCTTTAGGACTAAACACGTCATTCGTTTTCCCTTACCTCTTCCCCTCACTCACGCACACACACACACACACACACTCCCCGCCTTTGGCGGCCCGTGCAGGCACAGACAACCTTTTGTTTCGTTACAGCCCCTTCACGGCAAAAACCCCCGCTGCTCCGGCCTCTCCCCAGCTTCACC